>CAVNYN010213117.1:0-65095 GCA_963692815.1 Nyctanthes arbor-tristis
CCTTTTGGGTGGGCGGGCTAAATTTTAGCCTCTCATTTACCCCTTACCCATGTGAGCTTTAAACTTATTCCATCCAATCAAATAACGCCACATAACTAATTTCTTCTACTTACAGCTTGGGGGGCTGCTCTTGTTGGGGAAAAAATGATAAGACAAGAGAGGGCTTCTTAACACGTCGCCATGACTACGATCCGGCATGTCCGCTCAACTTCCATATATAAGTCAGATTGTAAAGAGCTTTTGTTTCTACGCGTGAAGCCAATTTCCTATTTTCCTAAATTCGTCGAACCCTATCTTTAACTACAAGATGATTTGCCCAGTTATTTGACCTATTGATGATTTTCTTGTATATATACAGCAATACCATCACTCGTAACACTCAATATTTACATTGCTATCCAAATCTTTTAAGCACCTGTCAGTCAATTTAAAGACTTGTAGCATGAAATTATCAAGCGAGAGTTTTGAAAAATTCTAGAGGGATATGAAAAGAAGACATTATTAGGTGACATTTTTATGTGGCACACTTGTATTGATGAAAAAATAGTCATGTAATCATCACTCAATAAATGTGTGACACATGAGAATGCCAACTAATAATATCCCCAAAATTGCTTGGGAGTTTTTCTTATTTCTGCAGTTACCTATGAGCGACTGAAACAAGCGTCTCTTTATATAAGGAATTCGCTTTTCTTAATATGGATTGGGAATCAAAGGAAATCGTGGGCCGACATTATTTTTCTTTAAAAAAGATTCCAATTCCGTAGCTTTACGAATTGTCCTAATCATTGTATGTTCCGAAACGTGTTCCAATATTTTATCATATTCTCGTCAGTTGGTGAAGATTTTTTAATCATTTGAATAATTAAAAAGTGATGTATACGTAGGATCTCTATTTTGTCTTTCGTATACGAATGTTCTTTGTGCACTTTTCTTGATGTTTGTGTTACATTTTTTCTGTTTTGATACAGAAAAGAATAGAGCGGGACCAAAAGACGGAAAAGGATAGAAACAAAAAAGTTGTCGCGGCGGTAAGAAAAAGAAAAGAGAGGGAAACATATTGGGTTTCTCTATGCCTGATTCCTTCTTCCAAATGGGTTTCTCTTGAGTTTATTCTCGTATTTAAATGTAGACAAGAATATTTTCTTAATTTTGGTGAGGATGGATTGATTAAATAATTGCTGGTTTCTCGTTCCATTTGAGGAGTACGAGGTAGTGGTCAAATAGGAAAGGTATTCACGTAGGAACAAGACAATCTGCAATCCTTTTGGCTATTATCAAAGTTGTGCTCTGAATGCAACAAATTCGTCTTTGTTAAACTGTAAATTCTTTATTCACAAGATATGTGCATATTTTATATCTATTTTATACTGGCACTTTGATATTACAGAGGAAAGAGTGAAAAATGTCAATTTGTCAAACAAGCAATGCCTTCAAAAGAAGAAAAAGAATGGGGGAAAAGGGAAAAATTGTGTTAAGAATATTTCCACCGTCTTGGAAAGTGAAAAAGAAAGAGGAAAGGTGAGAAAGTGAGAGTGGAAAAGATTGTATGACGTAACATGCATTCACTAATCTGATTTTCAAAATTTATCCAGTTCGTATTTAGCTTGTAGCTGGGTTTAATGTTTCTTCTCCACATTCTTATCATTACTAGCTAAGATTATGGGAATTTTTATAGCATTGTAAGATGGCAACTTTGTGAATACTAAATTCAAAATGTAGCAAAATACAGTATCTGGCATTTGCATTATATGCAGTGTCAAAGAGAAAAAGTTATGTTGTCCTTAACTTACTAGAATGTACAGCAAAAGTTCCTCTCACGGCAACCTTTTGAGTGGAGGAATGCCCGATAAGATGATGACCTAAAAACTGTGAAAAAAGAGTCAAATCTTCACACCACCTGACCTCTGATCTTACATTGGACTCCAACTGAATCATCATTGATGCACTCCCTACTTCTCGCTGGTGAATCACCATCTATAGAAGATCGAGAAGAGAATGTGGAAGTGGATTTGTAAATTAAGGAACATTTATTCCATAACCCCTTTCTGGGGAATAAAATATTTCTCTTATGTGAAACAACATTTGAGCAGGTGGCCTTCCGTTTGTGCAGTGCATATTTGCAATTGCGATGGTATGGCCTTCGCTCAACATCCATGTTGCACATTGATAAGCTTCCCTCAAAGACACACTGAAACATCAGGTCGGCTGCTACTGTGGCCCTTCTTTCCCTTCTCTTTGCTTGTATTGTAATTTTCTTATGTATATGACAGTTTTGTGCTGTTGTTAAATAGGTGTTTGTATGAAATGTGATTATGTAATAGGTGACTGTCTATTGTGTGAGCGAGAGTTTTTCTGCAAATGTGGCATGTTTCTTGAAGGGTTTATATAGAGAAAAGGATTGTACTTCAACGATTTTAACAATGGTGGAATGGGAGTAAACTTAATTTTCTAGGAGGAATATTTGATTCAGTGCTCCTGCATTGCATCAATTTCGAGAGTTTTTTGGACAATTAATTAACATTGCTCTATGTTAGAAGTAAGCATATTTTCCAAAGACGGTTGTTACTATAAGATGTGGGCCCAAAAGGAAAGGGCCAGAAAAGAGAGACAAAAGTTGTTATTGAGACAAGAAAACCTCAAGTATGAAAAGTCTCACTTAGTTTTGTGTCATTTTTTTTGGACCGATTGAATGTTTTGGTTGTTGCATAGTCTTTTTGACTGAATGAGACGCTGCCTTTTTAATGTGGTGGGGAAAACTATTCCCTTTTAACAAAGAATCTTGTCCGCTGTTTTGACTTCTCATTTGATTCTTCATTCTTGGTTTGGCTGCTGATGTGTGTGGAGAAATGAATGATGTGTAAAATTAGCTTGCAAGTCAGTTATAGTTTTGTTACTCTAACATACAAAAGATTTTTGCATATTTTTTTATCAATCTCTGAGTGCCTTGTCATTGTAGTCTGCTTACAGTAATTCCTGTTTTGAAATCTTATTGTTTGAGTCGGTGCTGGGAGATTCTTGTAAACAGGATGAAGGCTAGCGAAGAATCACGTCAGAAAAGTACGCAATCTATTATGCCAAAAGCATGAAAACTTAAGGACAATCGAAATTCCTGTGATATATAAAAGATGGAATCTTATCTCACTATGCAACACATCAATGACCAAACTCAGTACTAAATGCTGTGTTTGGCTGCACTAAATTAATTAAGTTGTCATCTTTGATTGTGTTAAACTTTTCTTCTTGTTTATCAACGTCGGTCTGAGCAGAAGCCAATTCCCTATATTCTATCATATCTTTAGCTCCAACATGCTATAACTACTAGTCGGGTGTGATTTGCTCGCATGCCCCTACCCACTTTCCCTGCATTATGCTGAGTAGTTACTTGCCCTGATAATCTCCTCCTAGACTCATAAGTCATAACTGATAACCCATGAGATTTCGGTCCAAATTCCAAACATTTAAGCATCGATTAGAATTCTTTTGTTGTACATTTGTAACATTTCAAAATATTGGCTCAACACAGTTTCTCGAGTCATGGTGTACTCTATTTATTAGGAGTATACAAAAAGATCTTTTACTGTCATAGGAGGGAGTATAAGCATTTCTTTTGGAACGTAGAGAAATTAAAGAATTGGTGGCTGATCGAGGTTCGAGGACTGGAGGAAGAAACATTGAATTTAAAGACTTACTAACATGAAAATTTCTGCAAAATTTTTCTTATTACTGCTGTTATCTATAAGCGATTGAAACTAGCATTTCCCTTTACAAGGAATTCACTTTTCTTGATAATGGAGGTCCCTAGAAATCAAAGGAAATTGTGGGTCATAATCGTTTTTTAAATTCCAATTCCGTAGCTGTACGAAGTGTTTTATTCATTGTATTTCCCGAAACGTGTTCAAATGTTTTATTTATCATATTCTCGTCGGTGAGTGAAAAATTTAATGACTTGAAAAGTGATGTCAGTTATATAGGATCACTACTTTGTCTCTTATACACGCTATGCACCTTTGTTAATGTTTGTGTTATTTTAGTCTGTTTTGATGCAGAATAGAATATCACCCGAGCAAAAGACAGAAACAGAGAGAAACAAAAAAGTTATCGCGGTGGTAAGACAAAGAGAGGGAAACATATTGGGTTTGTTTTTGCTGATTCCTTCTTCCAAATTGGTTTCTTGTGGGTTTATTCTTGTATTTGAAAGTGAACAAGAACATTGTTCCCAATTTTAGTGAAGATGAATTGATCAAATAATTGCTGGTTTTTCTTACCATTTGAGGTGTACGAGGTAGTGGTCAAATAGAAAAGGAATTAATTTAGTCACGTAACAAGAAGAAAATCTGCTATCTTTCTGGGTAATATCAAAGTTATGCTCTGAATGCAACCAGTTCGACTTTGTTAAACTGTAAATTCTTTATTCACAAGATATGTGCATATTTTATATCTATTTTATACTGGCACTTTCATATATATATATATATATATATATATATATATTTAATACAAGGGGGAGATAGCGGAGGGGAGGGGAGGGGTGAGGTGGGTGTGGTTCGAACCCGAAACCTCCAGTTCAGAACATGAGAATTTAACTACTACACCACTTGTTTGAATTACAACTGACACTTTGATATTATTATAGTGGAAAGAGTGAAAATGTCAAAAAACCTATGCATTCAAAAGAAGAAAAAGCACAGGGGAAAAAGGAAAAAAAATGTACTAGAAGAAGATTTGCACTGTTTTATCTCTCTAGAATCCTGCTTAAAGGTAGGGAAAGTGAAGAGGAAATGGGGGAGAGAAGGGGCGGGTGGGAGATAATAATGGAAAGGATTGTACAAGGACGTAATATGCACTCGCTAATCTGATTTTCAAAACTTGTCCAGTTCGTATATAGCTTCTAGCCTTGTTCGTCTCCACGTTCTAATCATTACTGGTTAAGATAATGATTTTCCTCCCGCTTAAGGTTTCAACTTTTTGAATAGTGCATTCAGATTTAGCAAAATACGTAATTGTGGCATTTCCATTATGTGCAATGTCAAAGAGAAGAAACTATGTTTTCATTAATTAATCACTTACCAAAATGTACAATAAAATTTCCTCTCATGACAGCATTTTGCCCGGAGGAATGTCCGATGAGACGCTGACCAAAAAATTTGAAAAAGGACTCAACACCTTCATACCTCTTGACCTCTTATTTTACATTGGACTCCAACTGAAGACTCGTTGATGCGCTCCCTACTCCTGGCTGATGACCATCTATAGAAGATCGAGCAGATAATGTGGAAGGGGATATGTACATTAAGGAGCATTTATTCCATAATTGCTTTCTGGGGAATGAAATATTTCTCTTATGTGAAACAGCATTTGAGCAGGTGGCCTTCTGTTTGTGCAGTGCACATTTGCAATTGCGATGATATGGCCTCCGCTCAACATCCATGTCGCACATTGATAAGCTTCCCTCAAAGACACATTGAAACATCAGGTCAGCTGCTATAGTGGCCATCCTATTCTTTCTCTTTGCCTGTATTGTAATTTTCTAATGTATTTCGCAGTTTTGTGCTGTTGTGTAGATAGGTGTCTGTGTGAAATGTGATTACGTAAATAGGTGTGTGTCTATTGTGTGTAGGAGAATTTTTTAAAAATGTAGCATGTTTCTTGAAGGGTTTATATAGAGAAAAGGATTATACTTCAACGATTTAAACAATGGTGGAACAAGAGTAAATTTGCTAGAAACAATATCTGATTCAGTGCTCCTGTGTTGCGTCAATTTTGAGAGATCTCTTAACAATTAATTAGCATTGCTCTATGTTAGGAGTGAGCGTATTTTCCAAAGAAAACCGTTAACTTAGATTTGGGCCCAAAAGGAATGGGCAGGACAAGAGAGGCAAAACAGGTTATTGAGACAAGAGAAGCTCAAGGATGAAAAGGGTTAGTTATTGTGTCTTTTTGTTTGGACACATCGAGATGTTTGGTTGTTGCATAGTCCTTTTCACTACGTGGGATGCTGCAATTTTAATGCTGGGTATGCAGTGGGGAAAACTATTCCCTCTTAACAAAGAATCTTGTCCTGTGTTTTTGACTTTGTTTGATTCTTCGTTCTTGGATACACCTCTGATGTGTATGGAGAATCGAATAATGTCTAAAATTAGTTTTTGATGGTCAGCTATAGTTTTGTTACACCAAACATGTGAAAGATTTTTGCATAGATTTGATCAATGTCCAAGTGCCTTGTCATTGTAGCCTGCATACAGTAATTCCTATTCTGAACTCTTACTGTTTGAGTAGGTGCCGGAAAATTCTTGTAAATATAGGATGAAGGCTAGTGAAGAATCTTGCAGGAGAAGTGCAGAATCTATTATGCCACGAGTACAATTAGAACTTAAGGGCAATCGGAATCGCTGTCATGTAAAAGATGGAATCTAATCTCACAATGCAACACATCAATGACCCAAGTAAGCACCGAATGCCATGTTTGGCAGCACTACATTAAGCTGTCAGCTTTGATCATGTTAAAGTTTTCTTATTGTTTTAATCAATGTCACTCTGAGTGCCTTGTTTTAGAGTATTTTGACTATAGTTCTTGCTTTGAAAATTCTTAAATTTATGTTCTTTTCATGAAAGCCAAAAAAACATTTGTAGAGACGATGAAGCCAAGATGATGGAATCTTCTTGCTAACTATGAAATCTAGTTTGTCGATATTATATTCTGGCTTCTATTTGCATGTCTAGAACTACAGACGATTTAGATATGTTCTTGTCATGAGAAATTTTATTGTCTTTTGTAAAACGTCATAAGAAGCAAAAACCATGATGCTACAGAATTCAGTTCATATCCTCCTTAATAAGAGACTGTTGGACAATCTATTTCTACACATACGCTGACTTGTTAGGTCTGAGTACCCCATAATTGTTGCTTCAATTTATTTAAAGAACATTGCTGAAACTATGAGACTTCAGAGAATCAGGCAACTAGTTTTAGTGGGTGGGTTAGTTTGATGTTAAAGCTTGCTTTGAATTATTGCTATTGGTCTCTCACTTGTCTTCTGTTTTCTTTATCCGGGAGAACTGTAATCGTTTAATGGAACTGGCGTGTTCAGTATGGGGTACTGGACATGACTAGACAATGCAATGGACAAGACCTTATTTTATCATCATTGTTCTAAAACTTCCTAATAAAATGTGTCTTTCAGTCTTGATGTATCTTCAAGACTTTTTGATATATGCTATATTTCCTGAAAAATGTGTCAAGCAACTCTCAGTTAATTGAGTGTGTTTCTAATTATTGTAAATAAGCTTTGTTTGATTGTCACCGTTTGTTCCAGTGTCTCAAATGGTATCCTCAAACAATATTTGTGGGTTTTCTCCTATTGCATCTTTCATTATCAAGTATTGTCCTCACATTCTTTAGATATGCTCTATTTCTGGATAAAATGTCAAAACTACCCTCTGAAATATTTTTGTTTCTTGAGATGACCAAAATTGTGTCACGAGGAGATATATGTAATAGGTCCATTACAGTATCTGATTAATGACCAATCTATTCTTTACCAATTTGTGAGATATTACTCTGTGCTAATCCATGTTCAAATGTCATTTGCAATTCAATTTCATCTAATTAGTAACCAAACTGAGAATTCCGTTCCAAAGAACTTGGAAGAGCGATTATATCCCAATCATGATCCTACCTACTCAGCATTCTGACATAGGAGAAAACCAGTGAGTTTCTCTTGAAATGTAAAAAACTGCACTTAATGCTGGAGTCGGATTCAGTAGATATGGAGAATGGGAGATGATGCTTACAAAAAATTTTGGTCGGTGTTTAGTGGTAAACACACTTCCTGAGTCTTTGTAGTTCTCACTACAGTTTCAGTAGTACAGGAGTCCGATAAGCTCAATATTCACTTGTCACATTTCATGAAAAGACTTTGGTTCCTCTCATGATATTGATGTCCCAACCCACAACTGTCTCCAGTCAAGTTTACCGCACTGTAAAATTTGTTCTGAAAAAAGAATGGATAATGCTAAATGTCCACCTCATCTCATGTCCACCCAACATTCACTATATTAAATTGCTTATATATCGCGGTAAATTAGAAACAAATTATTGCTACATATAACCAATTCAATGGGGTGGATATGGGGTGGACGTGTGATGGGGTGGATTTGTAGCATTTCCCAAAAAGAATAGATGATATTGATATTTTCATCACAATTGAAGCAAGTTCTTAATTTGAAAAATTTGAGGCAAAATTTTGAAAATGTGGGAAGAGACATGTCCACTTGTCCTTTCCTTGGGCAGAACATCTAAGAATAAGCGGAGAATTAAGAGGTAGAGAAGAAGGGGAGTGGTAATAAAGTGCAACCATTGGTAATTTCGCCATCACCACTCACCAAAATATTACTTTGAAAGTGTTAAGGAAGTACTAGGAAATATGAATGCATTCGGAATTTCCCATTTTGTCTTTTCCTTTGGCAGAAAGGTGAGAAGAAAGGGGGAATAACTGTGGAGCTTGAAAGAAAATACTTGTTGTCTCGTTACTCACAAATTCACTATTCCATCACAAACTCAGTTAATTCTTATATTTGGACTTGTTTTCCCTTTGCAGCTTCCCAATGTCAAGGCTCAGGGGACTAAGAAAGCAAAAGTTTCTTCTTTCAAAGTATTGCGAAAAGTAAAATGTTTAGAAATGTAAATGCATGAATTAGCAGCACATTTCATCGAGCATAAGAGATTTACTGTACATTGTTTAAGAGAACGAATCATGTTCAGACTAACTCATCCGAATTTATACTGTACACAGTAAACGACAATCATTCCTCTACAAGTTTCTTTTGCATTGAGGAGAGTTGAAGACCTAAAAACTGAAAAAAGGATCAGACCATACCCTAAGACTGAATTGCAGTCTGCTGCAACTATACCCTACCTGAATCCTCATTGCTGCACTCCCAGCTCCGGAATGATGAATCACTAACACAGGAAGATTGAGAAGAGACTGTCAACGACGGTACAGAAATTAAGGAACATTTATTCCATAGTTCCTTTTTGGGGAATGAGATATTCCTCCTGCATGAGACGGCATTTGAGCAGGAGCCCTTCTTTTTGTGCAGTGCACATGAGCAATTGCGATGGTATGGCCTCCGCTCAATGTCTATGTCACACATAGATAAGCTTCCCTCAGAAATGCACTGAAACAAAAGGTCAGCTGCTCTGGTGGCCATTCTCTCTCTCTCTCTCTCCCCCCCCACTTGTTCTCTTAACTTTTAATATGTCGTTGCAAGTTTATTTATTTGTGTGGATGGTGTTTCCATGAAGTGATGATGGAACTGTTGGTGAAAATGTGGCATGCTTCTTGAAGGCTTTATATAGAGCAAAGAATTATACTTCAACGATTAGAACAATGATAGAGTAATAGTAAATTTCAGAGAAGAATATGAAGTGCTTCTGCGTCAAATTCAAGAGATTTCTTTCAACAATTAATTAGCTTTGATCTATGTTAGAAGTAAGCCCATTTTCCAAGGACGATCTTGATTTAGTAGCTGAGGGGCCTAAAGATTATCCAAGAGAGACAAAAGGGAACATAAAATAAGAAAACCCAAGAATTACGGGGATCACTTGGTTATTGTGTTCTTTTGTTTGGACCATTTTGGGCATGTGGTGCTTAGCCTTCTCAGGTGAACAGCATGCTGCCAATTTAGTTCTCTTGAGTTGGCGGGGAAAACTGATGCAGCTAATAAAGAATCTTGTTTGCTGTTTTTGACCTCAATTGATTCTTTATTCTTGGATTCACCGGTTATGTGTATGGAAAAGGTACTGTGATAATTTTATTTTTGATTGCATCAAATTATGTTAATCATACATAACGATAATTTTTTTTTATTGTTTTGATCTATTTCTTATTGTCTCATTGTCAGTGAAGTCTGTTGATCACATTTTTTACTTAAAATATACTATCTAATGAATCTGTGGTACAGGGATCTCTTAGCTTAGAACTCAAAAGAGCTAAGTTTCTCATTTTCATGTAGAACATAAGAATGTCAAAACTTTGGTCCTTACTTATGGGGTAAAAGATGCTGTTGGTTGCCCACTTAAATTTTCATTTTTTTTCCTCTTGTTTTAATTTAGTCGCTACGTTATTCCTAAATGTTTTAATGATGATAATCTAATGTGAATATAAAAATTAAACTCCTGTTCCTCGAACTGTATGAAAAGGTTAGTTTGTTAAAAACTTTGTTTTGAATTGGGATCCACCTTTGCGGCAGTGGGTTTTGAATGATGGTTTTTCCACTTTTTAAAATGATGATTTTAGAGAAGATATTTCCTGCTGATGGAGCAAACGGGGATTCTTTAATTGGAAGCATAGTGGAGTCAGTTTCAAGATATGGCTGTGGTCAAAGAAGGGCAATAGTGCAGGTTCTTTATATGTCCAATTGAGTTATTAACGTTCTTCTAGTGTGGAATTACCATTACAATTGATGTCGAAAAAGGCTGGCATTTAAATCTGTTACTATGTGACCTCGTAGACGTGTACTGATGAAATTTTATGAATTGTGAAGCTTTTTTTAAGGAACAATGTTTGGACAAAAGCAATTTCTAAGCAGTTGGCAGGACCGAGTGGAGTTTGAAGTATTGTTTATGTTCCAAAGCCCGCAACCATTATCCACATTGTATAATCCATTAAAGGAAACTTGTACTCTAGTAATGAATTTGAAAGAGAAATTAAGTCCAGTGACTAACATGAAACTCCGCTATGACCTAGGTGACTAATGATGCTTTCCACGTGTTTCTCTCATAATCAAGTATGACTATGGTACATTGTTAATCCTGTCAATAAGCTTTAATTATTAGTTGATTTGTATTAGCCATAAGTTACTTGTTCAAATGTAAGTCAATGCTCAGGGTGATGCTTTTTTAAACTTTGAATTGCTATCTTGCCTTGATCATTCAGCAGGGAGTTTCTTGGTGGCATTCAAGTAGCATAAATCCTTCAAAGCAGTGGTCCATTCGTTTCCCTTCTACTTTAAAGCTTGAAATGTAAGGATTGAAATAGAACTGGTGGACGGGAAATTTCCAGACTTTATGGAAATTATGGTCTAACCAACACCCTGAATTCTGCTAAGCTTGCGTAGTATCAGGAGTTGGTTTTGGATTCTTTTATACATGACAATGGCTACGATATTGACATTCTCATTGTAATTAGATTTTAAATTGATAATGTAGAGGAAAGAAGGTTGAGAATGCGAGAAGAGGCATCTACACGACGCTCTTCCGATCTTGGTTGAAAACTTAGCAGGAGAATGAAAATTAGGAGAGAGATAAAAAGGGACATTATTAGGAAGTTTGGACGTTGGTATTTTCTCTATGATGGCATCCAGCAAAGTCTTACTTTGACAATGCTGAGGACAAACTGGGAAAATAAATACAAGAAAAGGCAACCATCTTGTCCTTTCCTTTGACAGGAAAGTTGAGGAAATATGTAAGAGAGAGAGAGAGAGAGCATTTAGGAAATACCTGTTGCATCAATTCCACTTTCCTTATTGTGAGCTTCTGGCTGCTCTGCTTAATTAACTCTTTCATGAGTCAATCCACATTGTAATCATCTCCATTACTTTCCTTACAAACTCAAGCACATTATCTCTCTGACTTGTCCTAATTTGCCCAAGGGCAAAATAAACTCTAGTAGAATAAATAAATTCAATTTTCTATATTTCTTATCTAGTTTAAAGCATGCAAGTGACAACGTGTTCTTTGTTGCTCAAGTCTACTATCTTTATGTTTCAGACAAGAAATATAAAAAGAAAAGCAATGCTGCATTGTGTAGAAACATATGTCAATAGCCATAATTAAATATGCTCTGAAATGTGGAAGAGAAGGAATCATGCTTGGACTAGGTACTAACGCACCAGAATGTACATCAAAATACAATAATTAATGACCTAGTTTCTTTTGTCTGGAAGAGTGCTAAAGACTATACCAGATCCTAAGCTTCTGGGATTATACATTGTACTCAGCTGCAACTACAACCTATATGAATCCATATTGGCCTGCTCGCTACTACTAACTGTTAAATTGTAAATGCAAGAAGATCTTGAAGAGATAGTGGAAGCTGAAACAGCAGTTAAGAAACATCTTTTGGATAATTCTTTTTTTGGGAATGAAATGTTCCTCCTACGTGAAACATCAATTGAGCAGGTACGCGCACTTGCAATTGCGATGATAGGGCCTCCGCTCAACATCCATGTCACACATTGATAAGCTTCCCTCAAACACGCACCGAAACATCAGGTCAGCTTCTCTGGTGGTCATTCTCTCCTCTTTCTTCACCAATTCCCTAAATTTATAATGTGTGTTTATGCGAATGCGTTGGTGCCAATTGAAGTGATGCAGAGTTCGTTCAAAATGTGGCATGTTTCTTGAATGATTTATATAGACCAAGAAGCTGTACTTCAACAATTAGAACAATGGTAATATAAGATTGAACTTAATTTGATAACTGAATATGATGCTGTATCCCTGCGTCAAATTCAAGAGTTCATTTAACAATGAATTCACTTTGCTCTATGCTAGAAATAAGCACTTTTTCTAATGCCATACTTGGTTACTATAACTGGGGCCTTGTAAGAATATTGAGCTAGAAAGACAAAAGGTTATATAAGACAAAAAAACTCAAGAATGAAGAGGATCGCATGGTCCTTTTTGTCCTTTTTTTTTTTTTTTTAACTCTTCAGAATGTTCAGTTGTTGCATATTTTATTAAGGTGAATGGGATGTTGCCAGTTCTTGTTGGTGCGTGGTGCGGAAAACTAGTCCCAGAAGAATCTTGTTCTATATTGTGGCCTCATTTTATTTTTTTAATCATGGATCTGATGTTAATGTGATATGGAGAATTAAATACTTCAGTAAATTGGTTTTGATTGTCATTTAATAAGTCTATCAAACATGTTGAAATACTCTTATTGTGTTGAATAGTTTCTGAATTCCATGTTATGGAATCTAGACTAGTATTATATATTTTGGAATTATGTTCTTTTAGTAAGAACCACAAGATGCTTATACGATGCAGCCCAGATAGAGCATCTTCCGGGTAGTTTTGCTGTTGTTGTCTTATCCTTCAATATTACCTCTACTCCTAAATAGTTCTATAACTTTAAGATGATCAACATTTATTCTGTTCAATAAACTTTTTTCATCATGTTAAGTGTCTTTTTATGCTGATGAAGACTTATCTCGTTTGCTTGTCACATAGTCCACTTGAGCAAAATATTTTTCATCTGTCCAACCAAAATATTATGTATTTTAATTCATTGATTTGCCTTCTTAATTCTCCTTTATGAGGACTGTACTTAGCTAGCTAACGGTTTGAGTAGCGTGTTAACCATAATGGTTACTGTCCTTTTAAGTCGCAGTAAGAGCCTGTTGGTATACCTTTTTATGTACCAAGACATATTTGATGCAATAGTCAATAGTTGCTGGTTGAAATAATTGAATGGACATTATTATTCAGACCTGGTCAGCATCAGGAAATTGCTTTTAGTTGGTAACTACTTTGATCATTACAATTTTGTAAAATTAGTATTCCACTTGATTAGACACTTTTCTCCACTTATCTTCTCACAGTAAGTTGGATCATTGCTCCACTAATCTTGGAAACCTTTCATTCTTTTTCTGGATAATCCATTGTCAGGGTGATGGAAACATGCCTCACTTCAAATTATCGGGCACCAGTCCAAGTTTGGAAACAAAGTCTACTTCATAAAGTTGCACGGTTAAAGGCCACTTGACGACTTGACAAAGATGTGGATGCCTCCATGTTTGTGGACTATTTTGCAACCATGGTAAAAGGTTGAAGACCAATTTTCCAGTTAGACAATAGGTATTGGCTCCAGTAATTCTGAATGCTGTGTAAATCTCTTCCACATTTAATAGTATACCAATTAGTCACTAATTTGAAGAAAATGTTTATCTGTGTTAGTGACTAAGTTATCGACATTATGTAGAGAGTTTCCGGGTAATCTTTCTTATCTGTGCTAAGTGGAAAAATCATTAATGAGAAAACACGAAACTATATTTATGCACTATAAACACTTGAAAGATGGTTTTATACTTTTATTGTATCATCATATCATTTTCAAAATTGAAAACTTTCGCCTGTAATAAGATTGTAAAAGTACATCGTGGAGAGAAAAAGGCTATGCAGGAGAAAAAGTCCATACAATACCCTCTCTCTAATGAGGTTTGTTGAGTTCCTTCATTGTATACTATTTTATTGGAAAACGATTATGATGTTGTATGCTCCAAAATTGAAGCCAGGTACCTGTTTGATAATGTAGAGGAAAGAACTTAGAAAATATAAGAAAATGCATGTTCATTTGTCTTTTCCTTGGGCAGAAAATCTAAGAAAAAGAGGGTGATACGAAATTAGGAGGCAGATAAAAGGGCCAGTCATGAGGAAGAGCCAATTTTGGTATTTTCACCATCACACCGCCAGTGAAATTTTACTCTGACGATGTTGAGGAAATGGTGGAAAATGCAAAGAAAAGCATTTTCATTTTGTCATTTCGTTTGACAGATAATATATGGGCGAAAATGAAACGAAGACACAGATGTGAGAGACAGTCATCAGGAAGTTTAAACATTGATATTTTCACCATTGCAGTGCCAGTGAACTTTTACTTTGACAATGTAGAGGAAACAGTGAGAAATGTAAGGAAAGGACATTTCCATTCTGTATTTTCCTTTAACAGGGAAAGTTAGGAAGAAGAGAGCCATTAATCCAAAATTTTAACCATAAAAATAGGTAATCCTTAATTTGTACTTAAGGATGTCTTCTCCTTCCCAATGTGAATGGGTTAACATTAAATTTTTACATTTCAAAGCATGACAAAGAGTAAATTTTAAATGTTCAGCAATTTATATGGCCACATATCAGTAACCATGATAGAAATATTGAATTGTTGGCAACGTAGAACAGAAGAAATCTTGTTCAAACTCACTCAGTAAAAAAGAATCATTCTTCTACAAGTTTCTCTTGTTTGGATGAGGGGTGGCAACCTAGAAACTGGAAAAAGGAGTATTCATACCAGCTCCTGTGCTCCTGATGTTTTACATTGTACACTACTGCAGCTACAACCTACCTGAATCCTCAATGTCCTAACTGATGAATTGCCAATGTAAGAGATCAAGAAGACGTAGTAGAAGCTGATACCATGGTTAAGGAACATTTATTCCGCAGTTCTTTTCTGGGGAATGAAATGTTCCTCCTATGAGAAACGGCATTTGAGCAGGTGTCCTTCTGTTTGTGCAGTGCTCATTTATAATTGCGGTGATATGGCCTTCTCTCAATATCCATGTCACACATTGATAAGCTTCCCTCAAGGACGCATTGAAACATAACATTAGCTGCTCCAGTGGCCATTCTCTCTCCTCTTTTTCTAGCTTGTCTCCTAAATATTTAAATTGTTTTCCAAGTCTGCGTGTTCTGTGAATTGGTGTGTCTGTTGAGGTGAGGGAAAATTTGTTGGGAAATATTGCATGTTTATTGAAGGTTTTATATAGAGCAAAGAATTATACTCGGATGATTAGACCAATGGTCATGTAGGAGTAACCTAGAATCAGAAATTTTTGTGCGGTGCTTTTTGCATTGAACTCAAGATAAAATTGTGTCAGAGTTGTTTTGCTATATGTGGCTTCCTTTTTTTTTTTAAAGAAATAATCTTTTTTTCCTAGGAAAGTCTTTATTCGTAGTTATTGGGCCTAAGAGACAACAGAAAAAAAGGTTGCAGGAGAAAGGAAGTTCTGGAATTACATGGAAATCTAGGTTTTTAGGCTTTTAGATTTCTTTAATTTAGTTCAGGATATGCTTTTTCATAGTTTTCTCCGCCTAAAGGGTGTTGCCATTTCCATAATTCTTGGTAGGAGAACTATTCTTACAAAATAAATTATCTTGTTTATTGTGATGTCTTGTTAGTTCTTCTATGTCCATTGGTGGTATATACATAAAATTTGAGAAATATATTAGATTTTGAAGTACTCCTAAAAGATGGGTTATTCTTGATTGATCAATCACAGTGCCCTCTTTTAGAAGAGTCGAAAGCAAACTTTTTTCTTTAAAATCATATATTTTGATAGTCATATGATGTTCATTTAATATACCCTGTTGTAAAATCTTATTGGCAATAAATTTTTCACCCCAGGTAAAGAAATCCCTTCAGTTTCCTGCTCATAGGTCTTCAAGATTCTACAGAGAATTTGTTCTTTGTACGAAATGAACCATGGGATTTCTTTCGAGAATAGTATATATGTCAATGCACAAAAGTAGGGTACCTTTGACTGCATTGTCCGTATATATTTATATTGGTAGAGCATTGCAGGTGTTATCGTATGTTTTGGATATGTGTCCTTACCACTGTCAAAAGACACATTTGATTTCGAATATTTTCTTATTATCAGAAAATGTCATTTATTCTCATTTGTTTGAGTCTATTAGTACAGATTTTTCAACCCTCCCCGTCTTTGTTCATCTTGTCAAAATTCTTCTTACATTTGGCTTCAGTTGTCTTCTTCTGAGTGCTTGTTATTCAGTTTGGTGATTACATGTCTATCCGTCCACGAACAGTGGTGAAACTATCATTTTCAACAAACAGATTTGTAAAACAAGAGTTATAGATTTTGGTAATTATGCTTTAGGGTTTGTTTTTCATTTTCATGTGCATCCTTGGTTAAGGTGCTATTTCTTGAATATCGTGTCAAACAATTTACTTTTGAACAACAAGGGCAGAATTATCGCATATAATGATCTCAACTGTGAATCGATGTATTGATCACTTTCAAATTTACAACTGAGTTCTGTGTTATGTGCATTATATTTACTAAGATGGGGCTCTATGTATGTTCTGCAGCAGTTAGCTACTTCATTTCCATATACAGTTTTTCTGATCTAGTGACCGTTTCACATTAAAATCTTTCACTATAGGAGTTGTTCAATGCCATGATGTTGATCTAGAGTTTCCCAGAAAATAGAAGTGATGGTTCAAATAAATCAACAGGTCCAGATTCCTGTCATTCACTATTCTTGAATAAGCTCCTGCTACACAATCCTCTTTTTTTAATCTTGAATGCCGTCGTGCATATTTAGATTTATACATCACTATGGCTGCCTTCTTTATTACTTTATAACATATTGTATTTTAAGGGACAAAACGCCCGTGTTATACAGGGAAACAGTCAAAGGAGACCTCCAACTTTCCTCCTTTTTTAAGGGAAGGGGGTTGGTGGGTGAGTAAGACCTTGGCTACCACAGAAGATTTAGTTATATACGACAATCTTGAACACTAATATGCATAGACATAGATATTGCACTTGTAAAAATTTGAGAAACTATCATAGATTTTAAAACAAAGTTTTATGTTAGATTCCACTCAACATATGCCAAATATTAGATAATGAGAATATTTTGTGTTTTAGGAGTAGTTTTGAATTTTATATTTGCACCACAAATCTATCTTCCAGTTCATTACTTAGTGAAAGATGCTTGTTTGATAACATTGAGGAGTAGAAGGCGAAAGAAAAGACAAGGCATGTTATCATTCCAGCTTTCCTAACTTATTAATAAATAAATTACAAATCTTTTAAAAATATTCTAAATTTTGTTCCACCATTTCTAAAATGAAACTTAAACAAGAAAACTTAGTTTGCAGAAAGCAGCATTCTTTGGCTTCACTACTTTTGTTGCAGATTATGGGACATTGAACTTACCAGGCTAGGTGCCTTCTTTAAAGTATCAAGCAAGTAAATATTTTCTTTAAAAAGGAAGTCAATGCATACTAGCTTATGCACTTCTGTACTGTAGAAGATAAATAATAATCATGTGCTCAGATACTTACCAAAATGTACAGTAAAAATTCCTCAGGTAAATATTCCCTTGAAGGAATGCCAGATAACCTAAGAACTGGAAAAGAATCTAAGCAGCTTACAGGTTCCTGACCTTTACATTGTACTCATCTGTACCTACAACCTACGTGAACTCTCATTGAGGCACTGCGGCACTGCCTACTCCTAAGTGCTGAATCATCAACATAAGATGGAGAAGAAATTGTTGAAGCTGATACAGACACTAATAAACATTTATTCCACAATTCTTTTTTAGGGAATGAAATGATCCTTCTATGTGAAACAACATTAGAGCTGGTGCACTTTTGCTTGTGCAGTGCACATTTGCAATTGCGATGATATGGTCTTAGCTCGATTTCCATGTCGCACATAGATAAGCTTCCTTCAAGGACACACCGGAACATCAGATCACCTGCTTTCGTGGCCATTCTCTCCTCTCACTTGTTTCCCAATTTTCTAATGTGCTTACGGAAATTTGTATTTGTGTGAACGGGTATCGACTCTTAACTTAATGGGAAGTTTGTTCAATATGTGGCAATATCTTGAAGGGCTTTTATAGAGCATAGGATAAATCTTCTATGGTTAGAACTACTGTGGTTTAACTGTCTCCTAGGCTCTTGAGACGATGTTTTGTGGAATTCTAGAGTAGTTTAGGATGTTCTGCAACTTTGGAGAGCTTTGTTCTTTGTTAAAATTAAGCACTTATTTCAAGAAAATTCTTGATTCATAGGTGTGGGGCCTGAAAGGAATGAACTTACGACATGTGGGAATCTCAAGAATGACAAGGATCACTTGCCTTTTGTCTTATTTTGCTTGGATCCTTAGGAAATGTAGTTCGGTGATAAGATTCCTGCACTTTTTGTTTATGCTTATGATTGAAAAATTATTCTTAAAACAATGAACGTGTAAGACTACGGACCCTTTTGAAGAATTTTGTAATGTATTACTTATATAATTAATTTTCAACTCATATTTCTTAAGAAAGCAAGTAGCTGACAGAAAGGTTGCTTCATCAAAATTAGTGTCTCTACTGCTCATTATTAGAGCTGTACCCAGTGGTTAATATTTATTTATTGAATTTTCAACTTGTTTTCGTATTTAGTGCTAAATAATATTCTTTTCTTTACAAGTAAATCATAGAACAATATATGTTCTCCCTTAGAGACAAGTAATAGAATGAATTGCATAGAGTGAATATAAATAATTTGAGCATATTTACTAAAGATCGTTAGATCTATGAGTGAGAAAATTGATGGGACCAGAGTGTGTATATATATAAGTAATAATTCTAAAAGAAGCTTAAGTCTATTTGTAAGTAGTTGAAATGAGGGGTCACCAAAAATGTAAATATATTTGTTTGCTGCACTTAAAAAATTTTGTTGAATAGAAGTATGGTTAAAAAATATAAGTATGGTTAAAAAATATGACTATAGTATTAGCTAAAATAATATGAACTCATGTTGCAACAGCTGGTGGTGTCTTCTTGTGAGGCTATGGCGACCATGTCTACTTAACTTTAAAAGCCCAATCTAACCGGGCTATATATTTTTAGGTATCATTCCTTAAAACTATGAAAACTATCGTTCATTGTATACAGATTTGTTAAAAAAATTGTTATAATAAATTTTTGATATTCATGCAGTAAATTTTTATTTCCACAGTTTTTTCGTTTGGTCACCAGTCAATACTTTCTTGCTTAATGTGCTATTACATATCCTCTGGACTAGGTGGCTAGTTCAATTACTCATACAGCTTTTCTGTTTTAGCAACTGCTTGTCATCGAGTCTCTCATATTAAGGTTTTTTTGCGGCCATGATTTTGGCTTCACGTTTTCCAGTAAATGCGTGGTCATTTGAAAAATTTACAGGTTCAATTCTTACCACTGATTATTTTTCAATCAGCACCTGCCACACAACGCCTCCTCTTGAATCTGGTATAGTTTGCACATTGCCATGTGCTTAGCTTTCTACAACATTGTGGATTGGCTACTTTCTTTTAGTAACCTAAGGGAAGAAATGCCCGGGTTATATAAGAAAACAGTCAATACAAGACTTGCTTTTCCTTTTTCCCCCTCTCTGTTCCCCCTTTTCTTTGTCATTTATTTATTTATTTATTTGGTGTGGATGGGGGGTGGAATTCGATCAGTACAAAGGAGTTGGTTATATACGACAATTTTGAATGCTGACTTGTGTGGCTATTGATATTGCACCTAAAAGATATTATAGAAACTATCATCAACTTAAAATGACCAAGTTCTACGTTATTTTCCACTTATACCAAATATTAGATTATTCTTTATTTTAGAAGTAGTTTGAAATATCATATGTGCATTCAGAATATGTCTGCCAGTTCATCACTATGTGAAAGATGTTTATTTGATAACATTTAGGAGATGGAGTTCAAGAAAATACAAGAAAGTCATGTTCTCATTCTACATTTCCTAACATTGTAGGATATTGATCTTAGCAGGTTATGTGCATTCATATAAGTGTCAAGGAAGTAAAGATTTTCCTTCTTAAGAAAAATTCATGGATTTTGGCAACAAGCACTTTTTATGCATTGCATAAGAGAAATCATGAATCATGTGTCATTTATACCAGAATGTACAGTAAAAGTTCTTCAGGCATATGCTACCCTAAAAGGAATGCTGAATGACCTAAAATTGGATAAAGAATCAAACCAGCACTGGCATTTGTTTTTGTTTTGGGGGGAGGGGGGTATCCAACCTCCACCTCAGCTCCCTCCATGTTGGAAAAAATAATAATAATTACAAAAAACCTTTTTACCCTTTGAGAAATTGAAAAAGAAATTTTTTTTTGGTGCTTTGGCTAGGGGTCGTCAAGTTTCGGCTACCCCTTCTACCATCTTCCAGCTACGCCCCTACAAACCAACTTATATGAGCTCCTGCTGTTTATAGTGTACTTGCTGCTCCTACAACCTACCTGAATCCTCATTGATGTGCTTCCTACTCGTAACTGATGTGTCACCAACACAAGTAGGTTGAGAAGAAATTGTAGCAGCTGATATAGAAATTAAGGAACATTTATTCCATAATTCTTTTCTGGGGAATGAAATATTCCTGCAGTGTAAACCAAAATTTGAGCTGGTGGCCTTCTGTTTGTGCAGTGCACACCTGCAATTGCGATGGTATGGCTTCCGCTCAATGTCCATGTCACACATTGACAAGCTTCAAAGACACACCGAAACATCAGGTCAGCTGCTCTGGTGGCCATTCCTCTTCTCTATCTCCTTTTGTTTCCTGACTTTCTAATGTGTTTCCAAGTCTGTGTGTCTGCCATAGATCAGCTTATATCTATTGAAGTGGAAAAGAAGAAGTTGAAAATGTTGCATGTTTCTTTAAGGGTTTATATAGAGCACAGTATCACGCTTGCTAGGGCTAGAACTATGTTAGTGTATCCGTTTCCTAGACTCTTGAGAAGCATTTGTTGCGTGAAACTCTAGGGAAGTTTAGACTACGAAATTTGGCTTTGCTCTTAGTTAAAAGTAAGCATTTTTTTTCTAGGAAAATCTTGATACATAGCTGTGGGGCCTGAAAGAATTAATAAGAGAGGTCATAAGAGGAGGTATAACAGAAGGGAATTTCAAGAATGACAAGGCTCACTTGGTTTTTGTCTTATTTTGCTTGGATCCTTAGGAAAATGTAGTTGTTGCATAGTTTACTCCGGTGATGGGATTCCTGCCCCTTTTTTGTTTATGCATACAATGGAAAAAGTAGTCTCTTAGACAAGGAATAATGAAGGGTGTTAACCTTTTTAAAAATACTCTGATGTGTTAGGTTATGATTGTCTATTTTAATTATGTTAATAAAGTAAAAAAAAAACTTTATTTTCAAGCCATATTTCTGTAGCAAGATCATAAAGTTGAAAATAAGGTTAAAGTTTATAAATAACAATTTGTATATTGTCTCATCTGTCTGAATCAGTCTCTCCAGTGCATATTATTGGAACTATTCAATGCTACCTAAATTCTTACCTCCCCCTTTTTTGGATCCACCTCACATCACCCTACCACCTATAGGTACTTTTACATGTAAATCACTGAAAAATATATGTTCTTCCTCCGAGAGGAATAGATTGTTAATTTCATGCGAATTTAAATAATTTGGTACGTCGAGTAAAAGTCATTGGATATGTATGAGTTGGGATAAGTGGTGAAACCGGTATAAGTGAAAAATCCAAAACAGGCTGAAGTTTATCTGAAATTAGTTTACCCGAGGTCATTATAGAATTTATAACATCTCTGTTTCTGTACTTGGATAAATGGTCTTCAACAGAATGATACGATATGACAACCATATATTTATTCAGGATGCATGAGTTATAAAAAAAAATACATGTAGATCAGCTTGTAAACTGTTACGTTGCCCTTAACTTCTGCATGACATCTTGATCATGATTTTGTTAAAGGTTAAATAGTCATAGTAGCCTGAGTAGAAAATGCATGTTTGATCTTGCTGCCTTATGTTTGGAACTATCAATAATAATGTGTGCATAGAATGTTGAGTTCTACATAAAAGATGTGTTAATATGTAGTACTAGACTTGAATAGACACTACCACGAACAAGATCTTAACCTTTTCCCTTCTTTTATACACTGCAAAAGATAAGATATGGACTTCAATGATAGATTTTTCGATTGCTAGTCCATCTCATGCTTTAGTCTATAGTCCATTATATCTATTGATAATCAGTTATAGTAGTAACGAATGTTACATTTTGTGTTAGTGGCAATTTTTGTCTTTTTTCTCTTTCCTGTGTTTTTTAAATTTTGAAGTATTATATTTACATACTTTCACGTCTCAAAATTCACAGTCATATTTGATTTTAGAAAGAAAAGGATATAAACTGAAGAAAGGTATGTTTTGCAAGGCCATGATACTTTCTTTCTACTAGTGTCTAGTAATGATGCTTAATTTTGTTTCTGTTACATGCATACCCTGTAATAATTGTATAGACATTTATTCGGTTTCTATCTGTGAGAGAAAGAGAACACTGTTATACTTCATCTACAGAATCCTAGAAGTTTCACATTAGAAGGTCTTTTCCAACTGTGATCCAGATGGGTCCATTCTTCCAGATATACCCTATCACGCTAAAACCATATGTTATTTGTTTGGTAGGTTAAAGAATACTGAGAAGCTTCGTTAGTTGCATTATAATTAGCAGATTCAGTGAGTTCTGTGTTCTATGCTCAGAAATACAGGTTCTTGCAAAAAATTTGTTATTCTTTCTGTTCAGGTGATTGTTTCAATACATGGAATCTTGTTTCAACTGTCATGTCACTTAGTCTTAGGCCTCAGTATGTAAATTCTTGGACAATTCTCCTTTTTATATACTTTCTTTTGTTTATATATCAGACAGAACTTGTGTCCTTTTTTCACCGAATCCGAATTTCCCAAAAAGATAAAGGTCTCTATCAACTAATAAATTAAGGTCCTTTTTTAATTATTGACTGAACAGAAGGGTTCTGATAATATTGCTATTACTTCCCATTCTAATTGAAAATAACATCTGTAATCAGGGTAATATATAGTTGATGAATATTTCAGGATATATTTTCAAAAATTGGACAAGGGGTGAATGGACAAGATTTAACTTAACATCTTCTTTGATGTTGCCCATCGGTATTGAGTCCTAACATTCTTCTGTGAGACTGCCCTAAAGAAAGTAAGGTGGTTGGACTTGTTAGCTTCTGTGTAGACCCGAGTATACTTATAAATGAAACAGTCCTGGCAGATTAATAAGAAAGATCAATGGTATCATCTTCTCCGATAGGAGAAAAGTATACTGATATTACAATGCTTTCTTCTTTGGTTGCTAACTTGTACAGTGCTGTAGAAGATTAAGGAAAAAAGAAAGACAAAAATCTCACATTATTGTATACAATGCTGTCTTGTATTTCATGTCGGAAATGCCATCAGTTAGTCAAATTTTGTGAATATTGAAAAGCTCGAAGCATGATGTTTCTTGCAATACTAAATCATGGGCCTTGATTAGCATGTCATGCTTTCCCCCCCTAGGGAAATATTTCGTTATTTGTCCCTTCTGATGAAATGATACCTGCATGTGACAATTGCTGACCATCATTTTCAGATTTTAACTAATAGAGCCCACTTTTAACTGTTAGTGATATTACCAATGATTTCATTATACACTTGATTCTAGTTCTAAAATGTAGCATATTATTATTAAACTGAATGGAACAATGTGTGTCTTTGTAAATTGTGCCCGCGCTTTTAATTATGAACAGGACAGATACATCTCCCCAAAATCTACAGGGAAGTTTTCTATGTAATTCTCTCAATTAAAAAGTTAATAAAGAAAAGCAAAAGAAATTCATCAAGAATGTATAGAATTACATACGTATGTAAGATGAAATTCTCTCTGAGAACTTATGTAAGTGTGGTAATCGACATGTTTCCTGTTTTTTATGTTAGAGGATAAACATTGTAAGTTAAATGATTTCTTGAACAAGGAACAGAGGAAAACACAATTAATGTACTTTTGAACATATTGGAAAACTGCCAAAGACAAGCTAAAGTTCTGTTTAAATTCTACATAATATATCAGAAAGCACAGAAATGAAGAGACTGAAAAGTGGTGTGCTATGCTTGCTTCTCTAGTCATATTTGATTATCTGGAAGGGCACTGGAGAGGCAGAAACTATTAGCTAAACCTGTGAACTCTGACTTAGCTTCTTGTGATAGCTAAGAAGAAATACTCCTGTCATGGAAATTTGAAACAGGTTCAAGACCTTCCTTGAATCATCGAAAATATGTATGACTGGAAACGGTATCATCTCCTATTCATTGATGAATCCCTTGGAGTTTCTCCTTTGCAGATATTAGAGTCAGTGACGGAGGTATGAAAAGAGAAGTTGGAAGCATCTTCTACGGACAACAAACAATGGTTCCATTTTCGTATATGGGAGAAGGATATGTTCCTATGCTGAAGACAAGTTTTAGGACAAGCCCTTTTTAACTTGTGCAGTGCACAGGTACAATTTCTGTGGTACGGCCTCCTCTCAATGTCCATGTCATACATAGATATACTTCCATTAAAGACCATATGAAGCATCGTCTCAACTACTTCAGTGATCATTTTCTCCCCAAAGACTTCTGTATAGAGTGGATTCTACCGTTAAAATGAACTCCTCCTTATGTTTGCAATGATACTATAGAAGCCACACACAAGACGAGTGTTGAAATATTTGCTGGTGTTTTCTGAGGCCTTATGTAGATTGATATTGCATCCACGTTTAGTTTTGGGACAAAAGGGTGGATAGAAACAAGGTAGTGAAGTTGGGCAAGTGCTGCATCGTAGGATTTATGAGAATTTGTATCTTTTACAAATCTTGGAAATATAGGTTTTTTTGTCTGATTCTGAGTTTTTAAGACTAGTGATATCTCCAAGGAAGCTGGCCCTCAATTTGACTTCAAGGCCACAGTTCTGGAATTTGCATTTCTTTTGGAGTTTAGGGATTTAAGCATTGTTGGTTTCACATCGGCACCAGGTAAATATTCACACTAGTTTTGTTTGAAATTCCAATGTTCTAACACGTTTCTTGCGGAGACCATTTATTTGTTAGTACTTGTGCACTCTGCGTGCAAGTGTCATGGCACAAAGTGAAACCATTATTATAGACAAAAGTTGATATTAAAATGATAAAAAGGAAGACGACAGAGAGAATAATAAAAGATTGGTTGCTCTCTGTATTCAGTTTTCATTTCATTAAACTATTTTAAGAGTCATTTAAGAAATAATAGGTTTGTTTTCCTTATTTCGGAAAATGCATTTCCAAAATTTGTAAGTATGAATAAGTATTCGATGTTTTGGGAAAATAAAAATAAAAAACAGTTTGAAAATGACAGGGAGAACAGTGACTTACCATATCAAGGATCAGTAGGCTGTCCAGAGATGAAAGCAAAGCAAAACAAAGGATGGCTTTAATGAAAAGTGGACCGTTCTGTTGCGTTTGGGCTTGTATTATTTGGACCTAAAGGTCTGCCTACACCTGGTGGGAGCGGAAGTTTCAAAAATAACCTAAATTTTGAAACTATATCCATACTTACGTTGTGACCTTTTTTTTAATTCCAAAAATACTTTTTTTTTTTTAATTTTTAATTAATAATTATGGCAACATATGATATTACATCTTATAATTTGTTTCGCATATTATATGTTACACTATATTAATTTGTATACCAAACTATGTTATTAAATATTTAATGTGTGAACAGATATGCTATGTGGTATTTTTGGAAATTAGTGTGTTAAGAGAAATGTTTAGAACACAAGTGATGGAAGGAATTTCCCCGAATATAATGTTTACACTTTTTAATTTGTATAAAAATGTTAAATTTTTAATGCGTAAACATGATATGCTATGTTGTATTTTTTGAAATCAAAGTAAATAGAAAAATGTTTAGATGTAAGTGATGGATGGAATTTTATCGGACTATAATGCATGTATTTCATGGTGTATTCCTTGGTTAATTCGGTCCCACATCTATTCTTTTCCAAAAGGGTTCAAAAGATGTTGAGCCCTCTTTTTCAAGTTTAAACGAAGTTAAAGCATAAAACTTAGTTAAATAGTAATAACAAATTTCAAATGGAACACGGTCGAGTTTTCTAGATCAAAAGCTTTTTGTTGGCAAATGTTAGTGCCAATTTATTTACAAGACTCCATTGTCTATGCATCTATATATATATATATATATATTTTTTTTTTCTATAGAAACAGATTGGGCTTCGGAGCCTGATTACCAATCACTGGAAGCCCCTGTAATTGGTGGTCGGGCTCCAAACTCTGAGCTCGATCTGTTTCTATAGCCGGACTAAATTATATATATCTAAATATGAGGATATTCTCGTTCCAAAATATAAATAAATATTAACTTGTATTAGATTGTTAGACTAAGGTTACTAATTATTATAAATATAGCTCCTAACGATCATAAGTTCACACCTATCAAGACCACTAATCCACGCTCTTATGTGGTGGCTGTTACTTTGCGTGGAAATCAACTCCAAGGTTTGGGGGAAGAAGAAAATGGTAGAGAATTTAAAGAAAAAAAATGACATACGGCAACTAACAATGTTCTTTGTTGCGCTTGTAGGAAAATTGACTGTATTTACTAAAATTGATATAGTGTCTCGATACATGCTACATTGCTTTATGGTGCCATAGGGTGCTATAAGTATGACGCCAGAATGAGACTCCCGAATTTACTATTGGTAATTATTTATTAATATCAATGAGTAGTGAGCCAACCTATAATTGCATAAAGTTTTGGTTTCTTATGATTATTAAATTTTGGTTCTTGGCCATGGCTTATTTGGATTTAAAAAATCCATTTACCATGTTATTGGGGTATCCTTATTATTATATAATAATAATTGTTGGTATCATAGTATAGTGCGCTAAAAACTAACAATAATAATGAAGTAAACATAGCGCCTTAATTATTCCTATGACTTTCTTCAAGGTTGAAATTGCAACGCATTGGCTGAGAGAGAGCATGTTCTTCAGAGAATACGATACCTTTTTCTTGAAAAATGCACTAGAATGACCAAGTTTACCTTGGAATCGACTTCACCCGAAGATGATATCATGAGATAAAAGCTAACGACACAAGAGAAAGTTGCTTATTCTGCACATTATTTCTGAAGATTCAAGCTTCATGTTTGCTTTGAATATTTCAAAATCAGTTCTCACTTAATTTCATTTTCAATAACTACACATTTATCTATTAAATAATTTTATACTCCTAACTTAACTTTTCCTTACTTTTCAACCAAATTTCTCTCAGAAAATCATTTTTTCACAAATCAATTTTCAAAACTCTAAATCAAAGGCGCTATGCAATATCTTTCTTTATAGAACGTTTCAAATGTGAGTTTTGAGGTAGAGTTTAGAGATGATATTACTTAAATTTGTTTTATATATATGCATGTAATAATAATGTATGTGTAAATGAATAATCTTGTCAAAAGGGGCAATTCTGTACCTCAAATTGAATTTCACGCGAAAAGCCAAACAAATCTCATGTTTTTCCTTTTATTTTTTTTTTAACAGAAACCAACTAAGAGGAACTACTGCATTCTTATCAGTGACAAATATCATTCGCCAAGTGGCAAGTTCAATAAACACAAATATCCTTCCTTAAAAAAAAAAAAAAAAAAACACACACACACACACACACACAAAAACAGAAATATCTAATAAAACAAGAATTTTAATATACCTCATAAGGGGAATAGTGCTATGTACATCACCAGTGCTTAGCACTAATCTAAGTGGTGACATTAAATGATAGCTTAAAATAAATATATTATTAAATTGCCCATTTGGTTCAATTAAACTTAATATCATATCGATATAGCGTTAAACACCAATAGTGTTATAGTATTACTCGTAATTTCATAAATTAACTATCCATGTATTGCCAAGGTGGAGATGTAGGATGTGTTAACATACTCTCCTTAAGGTATATTAATATTTTTGTCTAATAAAATGTTTATTTATATATTTTCAATTCTGGCCACCGAAGTAAAAACTTTTGATGGGAGAATTGAAAAGAAACTTTCACCTCATAATCCATGGGCTCGTATGTAATGTGAAATATATGAAGAGAAACAAGCAAGATAAGAACTCTTGATTCTTGAACTACTTATAATCAGCGTATTCATATATGACCTTTCAAACAACATTTTGTTTCATTGTTTGAGACATGATCATTATATATATGTTTAGTGGCTCTATGGATATATTAATTCAAATAATTGGCTTTTTTAAAGATCCTGTCGACTAGTCCTATTCAATATTACGTACTAAAACGCGAAAATATAGAATACAAGAAAGTCTTTATATGTATATGCATGGACAGAATTCATACAGATTGATCAGAATCCACAATTCTTTTTAGATGAATTGTTGTCATTCTATAGATTCAAATTCAAACCAGCTAATCCCACAACCACTTAATGTTGTCAAATTATTGGAAAAGCAGACACCAATTATTGTTACAAGAGAGGAAGATGATAAACCAGAAGGATCAAACCTTATTTGAAGACGCTTCTTCTTCCTCCTCCTCCTCCTTGCACAACGTCAAATGCGTTTGCGTCCTCGCTATCTCCCCGGTTGTTCTAACCGGTGAGCTGGAACAAGGTGAAGTCGAACTATGCCCGGATGCCATCAAGGAGAGACAACCTTCGCTCCACGACCGCCTAATAGGATACGAAACGCTTCTATATTTTGACAAATGCGAGCAATTTTGACGCGATTTATGTAGTTTGCACCTGCAGTTTTTGTGATACGGCCTCCGCTCGATTCCTATATCGCTCACCGAAATGCACCCTTCGAGTATGCCCCGGAGAAGTCCATCTCCGGCTGCACCTGTGGCCATCAATTTCTACCTTAGATATGTCGTGTAATTAATATATATATATATGTATACATGTTTCTTGCAATATCGTATGGGAAAATGGTCCAAAATTAGTCATTTTTCTTAGCTAAATATCAAAGACAATGATGGTTGGTATTTGGTAACTTGTTGTGAGCGTCGCATGCGGCAATTTTAGGTTCCGTGTACCACCAAAATTATCAACCTTATACAAACCGTGCCATGTGGGAATTCTCCTAGGCCTAGTACGACGAGTGGGTCCTTTTCATTTTTTCAGCAATATTTTTCATGCACGCAATAAATTTAAAAAGAAATATAAATGCAAGAATTTGCGTTTGGAGAGAGAGCCAAAAAAAAAAGGGCGAATTGTTTGCTATCTTGAGAGTTACAGCAAACGAGCCAAACTAAGAACATACAAGTGCAAATACATAGACCGTCTCGAATAAGCAAAATTATGACTAGAGCTTTACTATTTCTCAAGCAAGAACAAGTCGATGCATAGTGGTGGGTGGGGCGCAGATAGAGACAAGGTGACCATAAAAAATAGTGAGTTGACCGGGGTATCACTCGAGACCATTATATCCTAGTTTTACCCAAAAAGTGCAAGGAGAACACTTTCCTGACTTAAAAAAATTGTGGGATTTCTATCGTTGATTTATGTGCGCTGTGTTTCAGAATGATATATATCTATATACAATAGTACTGCTATGATGCCGATTGTAATTGTATTTCGAAAAAAAAAAAAAAAAAAAAACCTAGAATGTAGGACTGATTTTTGTAGGCTATTGTTGAGAATGTAATGCATGAGTTGGTTTTCAATGCAATACAAGATATTTATTATTTAATTGATTTTTGAAACGTTTGTGTATATTTTGGACTTAGAATTCGGTATTGCATGTACGAAAGTTCGAGCAAACATTCAATCGGTCTAATTCTCAAATTAAAGAAACAAGTCAAGTTCTCAAACGTTAAATGACCCACTAGTTGTCTTCAATGCACTTCAACAAGAGGAATATAAGGGTACTTATTTTGGTGTGGTTATTGATGATTGTCTGAAGTTAGCTCGAGAGGTACAAGGACTTAGCTTTAATTGGGTTTGGAGATTTGCGAATCAGGTTATTCACGTTATTGTTGGCGGCAAATTCTTTGACAGATCCTATTAAATGATATTACTTTCCCCTTCATTTATTTCTAACTCTAAACATGACTAGAATGGACCACCAGAATAATTTATTATAAACTTTTTAAATTTTCTTGTTATTAAAATAAACAAGGCATCGACAAAACCTTTGTTTGGGGAAACTAGACTATGGGAAACTATGGAGTCAAGGGAATAGCCACAACTTGTAACAATGAAACCATTTTTAAAGAATGCCTTCTTGTTAACGTTTGGAGAAAGAATATGGTAACTTGTAAGATATATTTGTTGCTTTGTTGGTTTCCATGACAAATTGAAATATTTGCTTAAATTAGCAAGAAAATTCGTAACCGACTCACCTGTTTTTGGCCTTTTTTATGACTATTAAGGAAATTAACAAGTGACTCACCAGGTTAGGCAATCAAATCTTGAGTTGAGTGTTTCATTTATGTCACTTGTTAGAGGAGGTGAGTTCAAATAGATTTTGAATTCAGTTTCCACCACTATTACTCCCTCGGTCCCACTAAAATAGAAATGTATTCTTTTATCGTATTTCTCAACATATAAGTCACTTTCCTTTATAAATGTATTTGAAATCTTTAGTTTTATAATAATATATATCTCTATTTAATGTGCACTGTAATTAAGGAAATAAAACTCTTGAAGTAAAATAATTAATAAATATCTAAAGTATATATTAAGAAAATGCTCTTATAAGTATACTTTTCTATAGATATCGAGTCTTTCTTAATCTATGTGAAAACAGAAACGTGTCTATCTTAATGAGACATTAAAAGTATATCACTAACGACCAGCTAATTTCAAGTTGTTCAAGAGTTTAGAGTTTTTAACCCTTCCCTCCAATCTTCCGATTAGTTACTCATATATTTCAAAGAGGACGGGCTCAACACAAGGCAAAAGGTGTTGTGAGTCCTATTGTCGTCCTTAGACATTATAACAATTTCAATGTTTTTAGACTGAATAGTTACGTCGCCACTAGTAATGATCACTATCTCATATGATGTTGATGTGACATTAAAAGATAAATAAAAATGTGAAGACATTTAAAATCTGCCACCAACACAAGGTGACCATCACCGGGGATGAAAAATAGCATTATTCGACATCAGCAAAAGGTCCAACTCCCAGACCACATCAACACTAGACCAGGTGAACAACATCTATACAGGCATAACGGACGATTTCCAGACATGATAATCGAACTAATGTGCAAGGAGAAAAGGGTCCAGAAAACAGACAGGTAATGTACAATAGTGCATAACCCCGCCCGTCGTTAATCCATAGCTACAAAAGAATCTAAAACTTCCCACTAAGTTCATCACTAACTCCAAGTTTGCATTATTGCAATATGATAAATCAAGAAAGTCTATTCAGTAAGAATAAATTCATCAGATGAACCATTCAACTTCTGATCTTGCACTGGAAAAAGACAGGGCATCAATACTTTAGCCTCAAGCATATAAATCCACACATCATAAAGTGAACAAAGATAAACAACAAAACAAAGACCATTACACAGCAATAGTGTCAATACCTATCTAGACGATGAACAATGCATATGAGAGATTACACATCAACTGCCTCACCGAATGAAATAATCATTCTGCAACAATATTCATGTTTAGCTTGGCTATTCTGCAATGCTTTCTATCTTAACCAAGACTTGGCAAAAAACCTTAGAACAATATTGTTGTTATCTACTGACTTCCCTAGAAATAGACACGGACAACTAAAAATAAGCAGAAAATTGTTTTAAGCTACATGCATTGCATCCAACCTTCAATGCGGCTGCTTTGCCACCAAAGAACTCTGAATTAAAAGGGGCCGTCCTCAGTCAAGCTTAACTGAAGAGAAGAGGTAGTGCACGAACCAGAATGAAGAAAGGAACCCAACTGCACCCGTTGCGAGCATAATAGCTAAAACCATGAACAGTGAATATCCAACGTAAAGAGCAGCAGATACAGGGCCGCTCAAACTCTTCAGGTCAAATATTAGATAGTTGATGGAATAAAGGAATATGTAAATGGCAACAGAACCGGACGCAAAGAAAGATTTCCACCACCATTTCCAGTCCTCAACACAAAGATGCATGTAGGTAAGAACAAGGGATACCTCAGCACAAACCACTACCAAAAGTATCAGAACAATAAAAAGGAACCCAAAGACATAGTATACACCACCCATCCACATGCTGGACATGATAAAGAAGAGCTCAATGAAAAGAGTTCCGAAAGGAAGAGTACCAGCTCCAAGGACCAGAAGCCATGATGGGTACTTCTGAGGAGGGATTTCTCGGGGGATTTGATTGGTTCGAACAGGGTATTCAATATGAGGTGCCTTTGCTCCGAAGTAACCACCAACAAGGGTAAGAGGAACCGAGATACAAAACCATAGCAAGATGAGTACGACGAACAAAGAAAAGGGAATAGCTCCTGTACTGTGACTACCCCATAGTAAGAAATTCAAAGTGGTTAGAATAAGGAAGGCGATACCGGGGAAGAAGCAAGCAGCTCTCCATGAAACAGAGACCCATCCCTTATGATCTCCACAGAAGATGGTCCTCCATAGACGTGTAGCAACATAACCAGCTGCAATTCCAAGAATCATGTAGAAAAACAGCATTCCGGTAATAAGTGTTCCACGGGATGCTGGGGACATAAACCCGAGGGCAGCAAACAAGATTGTTACAATTGCCATTCCAAGAATCTGAACTCCATCTCCAACCATCACACACAAGAGCGAGGGATTGCTCGGCGCACGGAAAACATCAGCAACAACAAGTTTCCATCCTGACAACTCCTCATTCATCTGGGCTTGAGCTTCCATGTCAAGCTCTTCATACTGAGCAAGATCTCGCCTAACTGTCCTCAAGAAAATCACAAGTACAATACCAGCCAAGAAAGTTATCACCATAAGTGAGTTTAAGATTGAGAACCAGTGCACTTTTGATCCTTCCATCTTCAAATATGCATCCCATCGTGATGGCCACTTGATGTCACTCTCAACAAATGACACTTCATATGTAAAGGCCAAAGGTTCGTTTTCCTTGATAACAGCAGAGACCATGGTTGGATCACATTTAATTGGCGATGGATACTTGTCATACATCTTAAGGTTCTTCAATGAATCAGCATTGTGCTGGACATTACAGGGCACCACCTCAAATCCAACAACCATCCAGCCCGGGGCATCGGAACCCGGGTTGCCAACAGCAGGGATCATCTCTGCTGCATCACCAGTGCCCATAACACGGGCAACATTGGTCTCCTCATATTTATGGACAAAGACAGTTAACTTCAAGTGATTAAATACATAATAAGCATCCTGAAGCTTGATACCTACTGGATAACCAGTAGCTCTCAGTAAATATTTATCCTTCATAATATAACGAATCGCAGGCAAGTTATCAAGAATTAAATTCACCTGATACATTTCATCAATTCTTTCCTTCAGAAGCTTAAATTCCTGACCTGACAAAGGCTTGGTCTGACACAGAAATATATCAGTCTCATTCGTGTACATCTTAAACCTATACGGGGAGTTCTCAATCCTATCTCCCATGAGAATCTCGCCCAGATTTTCAGCACTGTCCTTAATACCATCTTTCGGGGTGCAAAATGCCAAACTGTAATACCCGTAGGGAATCTCAGTTTCAATTGATGTCAAAGAATTGACTTTGACATTCAAGAAATCACCAACCCCATACTTGTGAGGATAACTACCAGGGAGATAAAAACCATGTCCTAGTTGAGAAAGGGCCGAAAAAACAAGAAAAAAATAGATCTTGAATCTTGAAAAAGATCCCATCTTCACCGTCTTCTGGGCAGATCCCAATGGCCCAGATCAGGAATAACGAAAAGACGCCAAGAATTCTTGAGATTTTAAAGTTCTAACCAAGATCTGATTCTAAATTTGAATGACTTTATGGGTATCTTGAAGCGCCGGATCAGATCGGACTGTAAGAGTGTAATAAAACAATGTGTAAACAAGAAAAAAAGGGACGAATCAATGGATTTTCAGATTGAAGACAAAACAAAATCTTACAAAGTGTGTAGACCTTTACTGACCTTTGAGTAAGAATTGCGGGAAGTGCCCTGTGAAAATGAGAATTGAGCCGCAGCAGATGACAAGCAGATGTGGAAATTTTAGAGCGAGAAAGAACGAGGCCACGACGTCGTATTTATATCTTCTTAGAGTCGGTGAGTGTAAATTGCAGCAAAGGTCTCCAACCTTTTCATTCATTTGCACTCTCGTTACCAACTTTTAAATATGAACGAATATGTCCTTTACCTTTTTATTTATTAGCACTTTCTTCCAAATATATATATATATATATATATATATTTAATTATTGCAAGGTTAACGACTGTTTGACGACCAATTACATGGAATACTATTGTAATTGAAAATTAAATTTCAAGTTTATGTCATTTAGAATTATAGAAAAGTGACACATGCATAATAATAAAGTTTAAAATCAAAAATTTGTTTTGTTATTATGCATGTACCATTCTTTTAATGATTAAATATATGTGTTCAAATGAAAATGCAAATTAATACAAATGTTGGAGACTTTTGCTGCAGTTTACCCCTTATTTTTACAAAAGAGCCTTCAATCATTACTAGTTTTCATTTCTACCCATGATTTATTGACTAAATTTCAATTTACTTGTTTAGTTTCTCATGTCCTAGTGTGTACTCTTGGATGGTTGAATAAATAGAAATTAATGCAATTTTAGAGAGGGGGTATGTCTTAAATTCTTTTAACATCTTTGAAATTGTTAAGTAACGGTATCTTTTTTATTTTACCTGTCAAATTTTAATTTATAATTACCTATAACTATATAATAGGAAATTGAGAAGAAAAAGCAAGCGAGCATGTTTTGCAAGTGGCCAAATGTTAGAATATCAAGAATTCAACGGTTAAGGTTTAGGGGAAAAAATGATTATGTTGACATCAAAATTTTCATGACCATACTTTCAAGGAAAAAAATTGTTTACACAACATATGTTTTATATTTAATTTGTATCTGATGTCCTTAAGATTCACCTAGCTGTTAATTTATACCCACAATTTCCTTTTATCATCAACCTCTTACAATCATCCCGATGTTCTCAATAATAAACTTTTTGCTGTATTTGTCCAAAACCTACATAATAAAAGAAATAGAATATAATATAAAAAGGCACACAAGCTCACCCTTGTTTCCCCGAAACACAGAGAAAGAGAATAAGCATCAGATTCCAATTGGTTGCCAAAAATAAAATGGGAATTGGCGCAAAATGTCTCTGCTTTATAATCTTATGTGTAACTGATCCCCACCTATGTATTTTTGACAATTTCACCCTTACTTTAATCTTTTATTAGCACATATCATCCTTAAGACTAAATTCATCCCAAATTACAAAGGGCATTTTCGTCCATTTATACTTCAAGATTTAAAATGATTCAAAGAAGGGGAATTATATTCCCACTACACAAATTGTTTATTGCACCACATTTTTTATATTAATAATTTGACATAATTAAATTTACAAAATAACCACACTTTAAAGTTTTTTTCCCTTTTCTAATATTTATTAAATTTACATTCTCTTTCTTCTCTCAACCACCACCATTCTCGTTCTTCTATCCACCACCACCACCGCTATCACCCTTTCCCTTTGTCATTAGCGCCAGCCTTCTCTTTCGTTTCTCCACCGTCGTCGCCATTGCTACCACTAGTATTACCCTTCTTTCTTTCCACCGCTGTCATTCTTCAGGGACAAAATCTCCATGGCCCTTTCGAAATGCTTATTCAGATTTTCAGCTTCATCTTCATTGCACCAGTCACAGTTCTCCTTGAAAACGCTTTCTTCTTGAAACTTTGCTACTTGTATCAACATCCATTCCCATCAGTAGGTTGCTCACTAATGTGGGCCAGTAGTGAAATAGTGCCACTCATATTTTCCTTATTATATTCTAGTAGTTTATTAATGTCCTTCAACTGATGGTTATCTTCGAAGCTTCCAACAGGTTGCATTTCTACCCAAGAACCCTTCCACCGTTCATCTCCCATATCAAGTTCTGCCGTGTCAGTACGCATATGAATGAGAGGCAAAGATCTGCAGAAACTCTTTCGGGGAGTTCAAAATTGAATTTGGGTGGTGGGGGAAAATGAAAAGAGAGGTTAGTGGTGTAACTATAAATATTATTCCTTAATTGTAGTGTGTTTAAAATGTAGTGTGGGAAGATAAAAATGTGGTGGGAATATAATTGGCCTTTTTAAAAAGTGGGTTAATAAGGTAAATGTGGTGTGGTGTAGAGATTAAAAATGTAATCTATTTGTGGTGGAAATAAAATGTGGTGGGAGGATAAATTTTCGTCGTGGGAATATAATTCCCCTTCAAAGAAGTCATGACCTAATTTAAATTATTGAATAAACAAAGGTTAATGACTTAACTAATTGGACAAGGATGTTAAACGGGGTTGGGACTAGAAAAATTTTGCATGTCCTTAAATCTGTCAAATTTCCAAGGAAAAAAAATGTTGCTTTTAGGGTAAGCTAATTACATTATTTATATCAATTTAATATATCTCTACTTTTGATGGTAATTAAACCAGCAGCTTAAATCAAACTCAGACCTCTTGAAAACACTATAAACAATATATTATAATGTGGGCGAGCATGCGCATTCTGCAATAGTCAACACTTTGATGCATACCTCATAACTTACGGTATTCTTTAATTACAATGCAATTACGATTGAAACTTGAAAAGTGCACTTTCCCAGCTTCAACGTAGAAATCTTACCGAACCCAATTCATCCAACAAGAAATTAAATACAATGCGGTAAAGATAGAGTAACATAAACCGGAACCTTAAAGAGCATCTCGACAATGTAATAAAGAGGAAGAAGGGACAAGAGGCTTTCACTCTCAATCAACGATGAATTGAGAACAAACTTTTCAAGTTGCACCCAATCCTCTTGCTCTCGGCCGCCTCACTGCTACCAAAGGGTTGACTATGCCTTGGGAATCCTTGCCAAGGCCTGTGCCTTCTACAAAGCCCATCTTTGCCATCATCTTTGAACCAAACCCCTTGGTGTGCTTTTCGAAACTGCCAAATCTTTCAGTTTCTTTCTTCCTTGATTTCTCGTTTTTTCCAGAAGACAACTTCACACTTGGACCTAGCCTCATCGGTATAGATGGTGTCTTCGTTGATTTGTCACTTGTTTCAGGGACCTCAGCACCCAAGCCGAGTGACCTAGGCCGCTGAAACACTTCAATGGGCTCTGCCACGCCTTGGCCATCCTTTCCCAGGCCCCCGCCTACAAATCCCATTTTGGCCATCATTTTTGACCCAAAACCTCTTGTATGCATCTCAAATGCTCCGTACTCTACTGACTCAGAGACCTCTTTGCTCTCCTGGCATCCATCTTGCATTTCATTTGATTCAATAATTTTCAGCTCAGAACTCATAATACCACTAGAGACAAATGATAGGGGCTGAGCAGCGTAAGATCCTGTTTTGCCAGTCCTGTTATTCTTTCTCGCCTCCTTACTGGAAACCTTTTTAGTGGCACTTGCATCTCTATCCTTTCTAGCATACTTTTTATCACTCACTGTGAAATCATCATCCTCGCGATCTGCTCCTATCAGCTGAAGTACAGAAAAACCATATCTAAATTGAACATGGAAGAGGAATTGAAAACTCTGACTGTAAACTCACTTGGAAAAGAAAAATCAAGAGAATAAAGAATGGAAATGCCAAAACAAATACCTTCTCCAAACGAATTTTATCAGCGGAAGATGGCATACATGTATGCTCTGTTCTTGTCACCATCACAAACCTTAAAAATAGAATGCCAAATTTACTTTGATAATCAGAACACTAGGCATTTGCAGACAGCTGCTAGTTAAAAGTTAAAACCCATATGAGATGAACAAATAATATAAACATTGAGGAATTCTGGAAGAGCAAGGCAATAATTGACGTCGCCACAGCCAAAGCCAAAATGTGCAGAAAACTGCAGGTGTAGACAGGCAGTCAGACAAGCCAGTGGTATTACAAGTTCGCATACAGTACTTCTAGAACATGCTAGATTAATGTAATATTGCTTAGGTACTATTCTAGCTTGTCCCAATTGCAAATATCTTTAGTACTGGGTGGTATTACTGTTCACTTGATGACCATGCCACATGGCATCATTGTAAAATGTTTTTTTTTTTTTTGGTGAGAAGTCAGGTGTAACTATGAATTCAGGCTGTAGCTTGTTTGCTTCATCAAGTTGTAAAGTGCAATTAGAGAAATACAATGGCATTCACACAAAACCTTTTACCCTATCTTTCGTGACAGTTGATCTCTCAGTTTCTTTTTATTCTTGCCTCCTCGTTGGTATATTTGAGCCAACTATTGCAGACCACATAAACATCCCCAACCCAATCCTGAAAGGCCAACTTTAATAGGACTACAAGGGCCAAAAGAGAGCAGTTATCAACAACACAGGTCTTGAAAGAGCAATGCTCTTGACGGAAAGCTTACACCATCGCCCTAGGTCATTCTCATCGCCAAAAAAAGATATCAGAAATCCACCATCATAGCCTGAATTTTTGAAGTGAAGAAAGATAGCAATTGAGACACAACACAAAGATGTCATTAGAGATCCACCATCATAGCCTGAAGTTTTGGAGAGAAGAAGGATAGCAATTGAGACACAAAATGACAACAGGATGAGAGAGGGTGGGGGGAGGAGGAGCATAGCCTGAAGTGTTGAAGTGAAGAAAGATTGCAATTGAGACACAAAATGACAATAGGAGGAGGAGCCTTCTGCTGGATAAGAAGTTAATGTACAATGTGATATCAGGATGGACAACCTGTTAAACATCAAGTATTACAATTTAACACTGAGACCTGTGCCATAAACCTGAATATCATATAAAATTACTGCTTTGGTTAAGATAATGTCCTTCCGAAAAATCCACGAACATTAATATAATGAAGGACCAATTTATCTTTGCTGAAATAGAGAAATTCCACCTTGTCTTTAACTTGTTCCATTAGAGTACAAGTGCTAGAAGTACCCATACGGCAGAGTGGCAAGTACTCTTATCCTTCCACAAAAGCTAAAGGAAAAGAATAAACACGCTTCAGGAATATTTGCATTTGGCAACCAAGCCAAACCTTATAACTTAGTGGGGGTAAATTAGCTCCTTTCATGATTTGGTTGATGGTACAATGGCATTTAATGGAAAATTATATTTGTCATTACCACAAAATAACAAAACATAAAAATGAACGGGAGAAAAAGAAAAGAAATAAATAAATGAACGTAACACATAGTACCTCTTCTTTCCCGATCCTTGACAACCACTATGCAAGCGGTAAATTGCAGCTAGTTTCCGAACCTACACATGTCAAAAGCAATTGCTCAGAAAGAGGAAAAAAGAAGGGGCAGAAGATGCATATAAAGTATAAACAGAGATTCTAGAACTGGGGTTTAAAGTAGTCTGACATTCCATTTTGAGATGTTCAAAAAATTAATCCATACTTGGGACATACACCAGATGTGATTTCTTGGCATATAAATAATGTCACATTATTATAATGCATGTTCACAAATTGTTTTTATTTTAAAATAGAATCTCCCCTCCAGAAAATATATATATATATATATAATAATAATAATAATAATAAAATAAAATCCAATCTCATTTACATATTTACAAGACCTGCTTGTAGTACAAAATTTCAACTGATCATCACAAAATCTATTTCTATTTTTAAACAACATGGCGCAATTAAATTAGAATTAAACAATGTCACCGCTTCTTAATATTTGTCCAGAAAAAAGAAGGGGAAAAAAAGGGAAAAAAAAACCCCTACATCGCTGGATTTATGTTCACAAACCATTTCTATTTAAAAATGGAATCTGGGCAAACTAATCACATCCACATATTTGACTAGACCCACATGTACTACATAAATCTCAACCACTCGTTCTCATAAAATATAATTCTATTTTTAAGCAAAAACACTTTGTGAACAACCGCTTAAGCATCAAGTACACGGAAACATCTTCTCCTGAGGGAGGGAGGGAGGGAGGGGGAGATCGAGTTCCACATATCAATTTTCAACAGTTCGTTTTGTTACACATTTGAACCTTCATAGTGTGCTGTGCTGTGTATAAGATAGAGGGCTAGACTACTAGTCAACCTCTCTTTCTCTCCATTTAAATTTAATAGAGCATGAAACTTCTCACACTGACATTGAATGGACAATATGGTGCAAATGGAAGTTCATAACTGTCTCACTAAGAAAAATTTGTCCGAATACAAATAAGGAAGAAGGCATCAATAGACATTATAAAAAAAAAAAAGGTCTTGACATGTAAAGAGCAATAGTTCACAGTTCAACTACAGCCTTATAAGTGAAAAAATATTTAACTGATCCACAATGTCAAATATTTCATAAGATTCAATCTATAATGGACTTATAACATGTCTTGATGTCGAAGTAATACAAATTAGCAGTGTTCAATTACAGATCTTCATTGTATAGAAGGAAATATAAGTTGATGAATAGAAACTCACAAAGTTATAAATGAGAAAAGCGAGTATATAGAAACTAAGCAAGAGAAATGTGATGACACCACTCACCAGGAAAGAGCTCACAACTCCAAAAGAGAAAATATACCTGTGAACAATCTCGCGTGTGCATAGGCTGGAAAGACAGCATATCAACTCCGTCCAAAACCATCCGCTGCAACTTCTACATTTCAAATTAAGATGTTGGTCATTTCTGAGACTTCATTAAGCAAACATCATTCAGTAATTCCTAAATCTGAAATACGAATAAAAATAGAGTCAAATTCCTAGTTGGCCTAAGTTAGATCACTATCCATTCTCAATGACATCTAATATTAAGCTGATTCCTAAGGTACACTTCTCTCACCAAAAACGTTTCACCTACCACAGCTGCGCAGTAAATGTGCACATCCAAACATACATGGTGTAGAACAGAAAAACTAGAGCAGAAATAGTAGGATAGTAGAGACTCACAAGTACTTGCTAGTAAATGATAGCTGACAATAACTGCTAGAAAAGCAAACAAAAAACCATCCTCAAATATTTTATCCAAACTAATAACATTTAAGATAAAAACTTCTAACGCTGAGATAGTTCAGGGAAGATAAAAAATAAAAAAATAAAAAAACAAAAAAACAGCAGTTTAGATCTATCAAATGTCATGCGGCCTTGGAGCTTTGCATACGAGAGGCCAAATGGGTGGAGGGTAAGGCAAAAGGATCGAAGAACACAGAATATAAAATTAGGTGAAAGAGAAAGTACAAGAATAGAAATGAGGTACAAATAATCATATAAAACTGTGTACCCAAAAGGAAAAAAAAAAAGTAGAATTATAAGTTAAACATGTTATGGATACGATGATATCCGTTAGTTGTGTTCTAAAAAAAACCAATTAGTCGTATTCGGGTGTGTACTCAATAAATAAGATTAAAGAAGATAATAAGGCAACAGTTTCAGGCATCCTTAGCTCCAGATAATTTGGAAGACTGAGCAAGCATCTATCTAGATGTAACTTTGGGTACGAAAGAGTCTGGAAGTTTAGTCTTGAGATCAAAATAGAGAAGGCAAACCCTTATTAGGATTTTTGGTAGGAGAACGTTGGAGTTGGTGACATTATGAGTTCAAGAAATGGGAAAAGTTTGAATCAAAGAAATCTGTGCTAGGAAGGCTTGTAGGTCCTAATGCAGGGATTTTAAGGTTACTCTAGGTGTAAGCTCAACTATGATGAAAGATAGATTAGTGCCCTAGTGGTGTTTGACATTGATGTTGAGAAATGAAAGAGAAACACAAACATATTCCTTTATTGTCCGCCATTCTATTTTGTATTGGCAGATAAGTCGAGGGGTTTGATTAGGATAACCATGTCACTATGATCAAGATGTAAGGATCACTGAAATTTTCACATGAAGGAAACTAAACATTTACACAAGATGAATTCTATTTTCTCCCAAGACAGAGTTTCCTTCTGACCAGATTTATCTGCTGAAGATTTACACCACGGCGCATCATTCTATCCAGACGCTTTGCTGCAATCAGTTCTTTGCGATGCTTCTTTTTTTCACCTGAAATCATAAACTACCAGTATATGCGACGGGAATGAAGGCGTGTGGATGAATAATAAAGGTTAAGCGAAAGAAACAAATAAAAGCAAAACATACAAAGGTCCAGAAATTTTAAAAAAAAATGTAAATTAAAAATATATGTATCCAAAAAAGGGAAACTCCCTTCCAATCCACAAGAGAATAAGCATATGGAATTCCAACAGTTCATTATGAGATAATTCAAGGTAAAATAAATCCTCACCTGGTATTCTCCTGAACTTTTTATTCTTGTGAGTTCCCGAAGGCCAAGATTGTGGAAATCTAGCAACATGTTTCTTTCTCCCAGAAACAGTTCTTGGATCCCTTACAAGCATTAAATCATCCAGAGCAGATGACCAACCATACTTTACAGCCGAAGATTTGTGATCTTCTACACGCTTTTTCCTTCCTGATCCCGGCTTCTTCATTCCATACTTCCTTGATGCCTCCTGAAGAGCAATCCCATTAAACTTCTCCAGAGTGTCATCAAGGTTTTCCTCAGATTCACTATTACTAGATTCTTCAGAAATTTGACCAACCAACTGGCCAACATTTACAATTTCGTATGCCCCACCAATACCCTCAAAGTAATCTGCAGCAACGTCTTCATCAATGTCTGAACCACTACAAGATGAGTCGTCACTCTCAGATGATGTGCAGGAATCTTCCGTATTATAAGAACCAGAGCTTTTTTCATCCCCTTTCTCGTCATCCTCCTCAGAGATATCACGAGTATATATTTTCCTACCACCAATTAACAGAAAGCCTGTACCTTCCTTGGGTGTCGACGTCTCAGCCTGAAATTCCTCAACCATTTCAGTACTTGGACCATGAATAAAATCAACATCAGCATCCATCTCATACTCCTCAGAGGATGCTGAGTCAAAAGCAGAACCCTCTTCCTCCATCATTTTGGAGGATGATCCAGTAACACCTGAAGTAGCTTCCACTTCATCATGGTACCCCAATCCTCTGTGAGAACTATCATCCAGTGCAAAACTCACAGTGTAGTCATACATGTGCTCAACTGTTTGGGGTTCCTTAACTGGTCCTTCGTCCATATAGGCAATAATTGGGGTCTTCTCTGAATCAATCAGAAAAATAGGATTTGACTTGTCGAAATTATTCTCTTCAATTTCAAACCCATCTGCAAATGTGTTTTCCTGACAATAAAAGAAAGTTAAGATCAATCAAGAAATACCAATTTATGCAGATTGTTGAGAATTCTTATCCACATTAAGTAAAGTAAGGATGAACAACACTTGTAAACAATTATACAAAAGATTTTCTGTAGTTAGAGACAGAGACGCTTATAATAGCTATTTCCTTGCCCGCACACATAGTTCCACAAAAGTATTATCTTGAAAAGTATACCTCAGTGTAAACATAACCAATAGCCTTTCCTCCAGTCCTTCCGGGCTCCTTGATAGAACCCAATCCAGAGCCGGATTTTGAATCCGAATTGCTCCATTTTCCTCCACCGGCTCTTGGACCCGATTTAGACTTACCATTTCCACCGCTATTCCACTTCCTCCCTATACAAGAAAAGAATTAAAGAAATGCCATTAAAGAAACCGGAACACACACAAGTACATCTATCTATATACACGTAAAGTAATCATAACTTCAAAAATTCATACCTCCGGAGGAGGAAGAAGTGACGCTGGTCCATTCAGATAACGCTCCGCCCTCTACAAAGAGAGCTACTTTAGAAGAAGAAGCAAAGCCCTGGGACCTGCGGCTTTTCCCTTTATTTAGCTTTTTCCTGTTATTCCCACCCATAAATTTCTCACCGGGGATCTGTTCGTTTGTTGAGTGTGTATTGTGCGTGTTTTTGTGTGGTGGAGGCGCGTTTCAGGCGGGCAGCGGAATGCAGATCGAAGGACACGGGATTGAGGGAAGAAGGATTATACAGTGACAAGGCTTTCGCGTTAATTCGGGGTTGTACGTTTGAAATGGTACGTGAAATTGGTAATGTACAAGTGTTCAATGCGTTGAAGTTTGCAAATTGGAAAAGGAACGGCCACTGCGTTATTCTTCCCCGCAATAAAAGAAGAGTTAAATTTCAGAAAAGGACCCCAACGTTTGCAGGAATTAACAATTTAGTGCTTGTTTGATTCAAATTATGGATTTGAATTATAATGATGAAATTAAAGTGACAAATTAATATGTGGTGTAGATTTAATTGATATTTGAACTGTGCTTAAAGTTGAGCTGATGTCAAATCAATAGTCAAATCAATAATAAGTAAAATTATATAATTTGTGTAATAATGAGAACTAAATAATTACTCATCTCTAACTTTTTTTAACGTTGTAGGTCTCTAACTTTTTAAAAATATGCAAAAGTGAAATGGTGATTGTCGGTCGTGCCCACCTCTGTGCCTTTTGAAGCCGCATCTCCCCCGTCATGGTCTTTTCTGATTTTTGATTCTGCTTACTCTCCTAAAATCCCAAAAATCTTAAACTCGTAAAAGATTATAACTTATATCCAATTGCTGGTCAATAATTTGCGTCTTCACTGGTCATAGTCACTCACATCTAAATTGTCATAAATTCCAATGGGTTTAGGGTAGAAGGTGAGTGATTGAATGTGTGTGTGTGTGAGGGTACAAGTGTTACTATATGAAAGTTTAATATTAGAAATAAATGGAATCCGTTATTGGAAATTTAGGGAGAGATTTTCTTAAAATTGGAGAGTCACGAGACTACAAATAAGCGTTAGAAATGAGACCTATTAAAAGTTGAAATGTTAGAGACATTATATGTAAGTTATCTTGAAATTTATCCACGATGCCAATTTTTCAAAGATAGGAGTTTCTTGGTCAATATTTAAAAATTCAGGACTTAAGTGCAAGTGAACGCAACTTTTGCTACGATTTACCCTATTTGATTTTTATTATTTTTTTAGTATTACATGTAGGGGTGGGTATTTTTACTTAAAAAACCGAACTGATTAAACAAACTGACCGATCTGAGCCTAAACTGCTGGTTTTGTAGAGAACATGGTTTAGTCTGACCGGTTTGAGGTAAGTTTTTTCCAGGTTGGGTTTTACGTTTGGTTTACACGTGCCAAGCTGACTAACCCGACCGGACCGACTATTTATAGAACTAAATTGTGGAAACTGAATATGACCTAAGCAAACTACATGAAACCGAATTGTGAACAAATAGCACTACCGATTTACAATTTCGAGTCACAAACCGAGTGTGAATTTTTGAGTTTTGGATATTTAGAGTTAATACACTTGAAGAGGTGGACCCTTGGAAAGTTTATACACTTACTATTTACCAAGTTAATAGTTAATAATCTTTATGAAATGTCAAGATTTTCAAATTTTCAATCAGTGTTTGAATTATTTTTTATTTTCTATTTCTCTTGAGTATTTGAATTACTATTTAGTATTTACCAGTTTGACTAATGATTTTGTTTGTATATGTAACATCCTGAAAATTCCTACAAATTAAGGTAAGCAACGAAATTGTTGTTTTGAAGGAATTACTTGAATATTATTGTAGGATTTCTTGAAAATTAAAAGATTGTTACCCAATTGATGCTAAAAAAAGAATTTGGTTCCTAATTGACTTAAACTAAAGTGTAGTGACTTAATTGACATAAATCGAAGTTCGGTGGCTTAATTGAAGGATAAGACAAAGCACAAGGATTTCTCAGACAATTTCACGCCAAGTGTACGGTATATGCCGCGCCACGTGTCGAGATGTGATTGGCGGAACTCAAATTTATTGAAACTAACTCAATCCCAACTATTATATATAAGCCTAAGACCCTCAATCTTTTCCCCAACACCCAACCACTCATACATCTCTCCCGAAGCTCCAAAAATCGTCCATGCCTATTGTAGGCTGGAAAACTACCTCAAAAACTCATCAGAATACATATTTGTCTCTAGAAAAAGGTTCTTGGCCTTATATAGATAGATTCTAACTCAAGAATAACTTTAATCAAGGAATATCAAGGCTTTAAAGTTACTTTTTCACGTGGATTATTTAAGAAATATTTGAGGTGAGTGACACGTGTATTGACTCTCTCTCTCTCTTTGAAAATCATGCTTCTTTTGTGAGTAACACTTGTATTGATTCTATCTCTTCTGTCTCTTGGCTCTTTCTTTCGGCTTTTTCTCTCTTTTGGAACTTGTGTCTTTCTTTAATTGTATTTAGCCTTTGATGATTGACGGTGCACCATTGCTTTAGATAAATTATTGTTTTTTGCTCTTGGCCATCGCTAGTGACGCCGTATACCCGTTCTGCTCTGCTATCTGAATTGTTTTATGGCCCCGCTATGTGGTCTCGGCCATTCTGATCTGTTATTGAATTGTATGGCTTACGGGTATAGGCTAAACTAGTGATGTGCCCGAGCTTCGTATCTTTGTATCTGTGTATCTTTGTGGATGACCTCTTTGTGCATAAAGCGACCCCTCTTCTATATTATTTTCTGTGGGCCAATACACGTGTTATTCATTGGGTACTTTTGTACTCACCCTCTATCTTTTACAATCCTGTAGGTATTGAATTTAGAGCTATGTAGCCGGATCGTCCCAAAGGTGAAGGAGATACATGTATGTGATCGAGACTTCGGTGTGTACGGCCGAGGTTTCGTTTTGAGTAGCCCACGCAAAATTTAATCATCAGAGTGCGCAGAGAAAGCGCCTCGATATTTTAAACTGTATTTGTATCGATTTTTAAGCGTTAAAGGCTTCCGCTACTGTATGAAAAATCTGTTCGTGACAGTATATATAAGCTTGAAATTTTAAATTCATATAAAAATCCTGCTATGTATGCATAATCATGGCACGAGAAAATAGGGAATCAAAATCAACCATTTGGCATTTGGCATTTGATTTGGAAAAAAATAGGTTTAAAACCGAACGGACAGGCCAGTTTACGGTCCAGTCAAGTTGGGTGGGAAATTTTCCACACTGACAACGGGCTGTTCAGTGGCGGTTTTCCAACAAAACTGAACTGCCCAACTTCCTGCCCACTTCTAATTATATGGAAAGAATTGTATATGAGGAGAATCAAACCATTAATTATTGAGGGTGTACGAAACCAACTTTAGTGCACTTTACCCTATTTGATTTTACGGCTATCATCAATATTATCGAAAAATATTGATAATAATACTGATTAAAAATAAAACAACACGGTTTAAAAAAATATCATAATAATAATAAAACAACATGGTAACCACATATGTTACTCGACAATAACTACATATTTTGGTCTCATTTACAAAAGCATCTTTGATTCTCTAATATAACAACGCCAATGAAACAGTTTGACGGTGCAATTAAAAATTTCTCCAACATAAGAAAATGTGCTAATTTGACAAATTATTATTAGATTTTTTTTAGAGAAAGATATACTGGAATTCAATGATTCAAAAAAAATTAGTACTAGACATTGTACCCAACAATATCAAGTATTTAATATTTCCACATATATCAATTTTTATTTTTTTTTGGGGGGGGGGGGGGTCCATTGCCAAAATTATTGTCATGACATTATAGCGTTTGAGATGCTCCCAAGCACATCTTTAATGCGTGGTCTATTTGTGGAGACAAACAAAAATCAATTAGATTCATATTTTATTTATTTTCTTGCAAATTTTCTTATCGTTTTTACCTCACTTTTTTTTCTCATTTTTTTCAATTGTGTCAATTGTGTCCCGTGTCAGGACTTAGGTATAAAGGCAAACATCTATCAACACCTTTTCTACTATTATTTTATTATTTAATTTAATTTAATTTATTTCCATTTCCCTTCCTCTTTTTTTCCCCACTTTTCTTCTTTTTTTTTCTTGAAAATATATTTACAATATGCATTTTAGCCGTATAAATACATGTAGATATAAGTCATATTAAAATATTGCACATAGAAAATTAGTATGAGGTAGGATTTTATTTCCTACGGCGTGACTTGATTGGTGTTTTGTAATTTTCAATTTTTTCATTTTTTTATTATTCTCTTCTACCTCATCTATTTATCCGATCTTGCATCTCACCTTATTATTATTTTTTTTTTTTGTACTTAAAAATTTTTAAATTTAAATAAGTTTCACTTACATTTTTAAGTATGTGAGTAGCCAAGTATTTATGTTGTCGCCTGACATATTTTTTATTTTATTTCACCAACACAAACCTAAACATTTAAATTTGAATTGACTATGGAATTTTTATTTGGCATCTATAGTATGTTTTAATTTCATACATTTTACGTTTACGGATAATTAAGTTCGAGCCTTTCATTTTCTGTTTGTTAATCAAATCAAGCCATAATTTAATGTCTTATTTTTATGTTTTTGCAAACTATTTTTATTTATTTATTTTTTGTTAATTGTGACAATATCATCAAGCGATATATTAGAATGATAGAGTATGATAATGTATGAGATTCACAATTCAATTTAATAACTAATGGATAATTATCATTATTCAATTGCTTAGATTATAGATAAATTTGATTATCTAATTGTCTAATCGATGGATAAGTGTCCACCTATTTGAAATTTGTATTTTTTTAATATACAAGGGGATATTGGGGGAAGGAAATTCGGAGAGGGGCATGTGTAGTTCGAACTCAGGACTTCTGGTCAAACTACGAGTATCTTAACCATTAGAGTATAATTCAAACCCCAAATTTATAGCTTAAAATTAATAGAAATTAAACATATATATATTGTTAGTTTAAATTATTTCAAAATTATAATTGTATATTCTTCTTAATTTTCTTAGTATGAGTATTAATAATTACGACTACTTTTCTTTAAACAAAAAATATATGACTACTTTCACGTATTACCAGTAGTTCAAATGTGCTTTGCACGTTGTGTGTATTATAAAAATCACTTACACAATAGTAGAATATATTTTTGTTATAAACATACATGCTAGTTAAAAGTTACAACAATAAAATAACTTGCTAAGATACGATATATCTTTATTGTCCTTAAAAAAAAGCAAAAAGAAAAAAAAAGATCACGTGAATATAGTTTTATTATAAACATACATGCTAGCTAAAAATTACTACAATAAAATAACTTGTGAAAATATGATATATCTTTATTGGCCTGAAAAAAAGCAAAAAGAAAAAAATGATCATGAGCCGAGACTCACATAATCTGATGGCATTTGAGTATGTTTCTCTCACCTTTATCAAGGTTTAATTCTTCCCCTTACACTTCTTTTGTCATAATTAAAAAATATCCCCTTCAGGTTATTATTACTATTATAAGGCTAATTATATCTACACCACTCTTTTTACTAAACACACCATATTTTGTTAATCTGAATATCTCTAATCTTTGTTCTTTATAGAATTTGAGACCTTCAAAGGTTTTGCTACATTTTTTCTCAAATATTTGATTTAATTATCATATCATGTTCTTAGTAATCGTATATAATTTAAAAACTTTGATTTGCATACGTTAAAATATTAGGAAAGTACGCAATTATATATTATTGGATGTCGTGTTTTTGATTTATTTAAAAATCTTAGGCAATTTCCACAATGAATTTTTAGAAATCAATATATGATTCAACACAAGATGTCATAATAATAGAATGTTAAAAATAAAAATATAATAGAAATAAGTTAATGATGTAAGTATAAAGATTTGAAGCCAATGAGGTCTTAGCTCATTTGGTTAAGGGGTTGAGGTTGACGCCCTGGGACGTTAGGGATTTGTTTACATTTTATATGTAGTTTGTAGTCTCTTGTATAGGAGATTGATTTCTTGTGGTCCTTTGTATAGGGTTTCTATTGTTGATTTCAGTGCACTGTATTTCAGAAGGATATATATATATCTATATGCACTTGTAATACTATGATGCAGATTGTAATTGTACTTCAAAAAAAAGTATAAGGATTTGAAAATATAAATGACGTTGAGTATAAATGAACTGCGGTGTAGTTGGTAAAAGAGGTGGTGTTAATATAATTACCCTTATTATAATACTTATAATTAGAATGCTATTAATTATAGCAATTTAAAATTATTATTTGATTTAATATTGATATTTACTTATTATATTTGGGCTAACATAACATTATTGTATAAAATAAATAATAAATATATAAGTTTATACTCATTGAGAATGTCTTAAAATTGTTTTCTAATCAAACGAATTTTTTTATGAGATCACAAAAGTTTCATAAGATTGCCATCAGTAACACTAATAAATTTGATTAAATTGTTGAAAACTCCAAATAATTAATGAAAGAAGGTTTAAAAAATTTAAAATGTTAAAGTATATAATTATTTCTAAAAAAATTAATTCTTTGATAAAATACACAACTAAAATTATAACCATATCTTCAAATTAATTTGAATGAAAATATTACGAGAATCAAAAGATACTTTAATAATTGTATATACCAAATGATGACAGTGATGCTTAATTTGTAATAATTATAAAAGTTAATAATAATTTTAAGCGAATTATGTCTAATAAACCAAATAAAAGAGCATATAAATCTAATGGTTTTTTATTTTGAAATTAAGCGAATTGTACACACTTTAAACTTTTCTTTTTAACAAAATTACAGGGGCAAAAGTTTGCCCAAAAAAAAAATTTACAGCGACAAGCATATTAAAATTCGTGTAAATATTTTAATTTATTAGTATAAAAACATATTTTTAAAATAAAACTGAATGGAATAAGTTTTTCCATTAAGTTCAAATAAAAAAGTTATAATAATAACTTTGTAAGCAAATTAAATTTATTTAATGAAAAAATTTATCAGTTCAACAAAAATAAGAAACCACACTCATCAATAATTATTACTTAATAAATACTATTTATTTATATAATTAGTACTACCCAAAATACTAATTAATGACATAATTATTTATATGAATTAACCACAAATCAATAATGAAATAAAAGGATACTATTGACATTAATAAAAAATGTCAAATGTAAAAAGGGAAAGTGAACATTTTACACATAGTAGTGATCAATTTATATTATCTTTATGTTGTCTGACTTTATGAGTTTCGAATAAAAAAATATTGTCAGTATATGATACTACCTAACTAATAATTGTTTCATACAATGCTATCTATCTAAAATAGTGCTAAAACAATCAGGTTAAAATTTAGTGTGAATAATATCTATATATTAATTAAATGAAAAGAGTTACGGTACAATTTTACTGTAGTTTTCCCGTCACTTTTCGTAAAAATAGGGATGATTTGGTACTTTTGTTTTCAAATGTGGTAATCAATGTGGTAAAAATTTTCTATATCTATTTTTTAATATTCTGCTTGAGTTATCTTCAAAACTTTTGAGTTATCTCATCTTCATAATTCTATCTTTATCTTATCTTCATATTTTTAAATATTCTTTTCATTTCGATGCGAAAACAACAATCAAGAGATGATTTATTCAAGGATTTGAGAATTGATTATGATATCATCATATCACATGAGTCTTGACGCACATAAATAAAGTTAATATAATTGATGTTTTTTATGAATTGAATATTTATATCATACAACAAAAAATAAAATAAAATATAACTATACTTGCAAAAAAAATAGGGTAATTGACTCAAAAGGTTCCTACCTTTCAGTTCTTTTGCACAAATCGTCCATACCTTTCATTTCTTGGCAATTTCATCCTTACCTTTCCATTTTTTGGTAAAATTTGTCTCTGGCGTCAATTGCTATTAATATTTCCGTTCGTCAACCTTTTTTTTGTAATATTATATATATATTTATATTTTATAAAACCTAAATTAATACATTAATTATTATTTTTTTATTTTCAAAAAATTAATGAATTCAGATTTAAATACGCTAATAAAATACTAGATAAGATTAAAGAAGATAAGCGTGTTTTATTTTATTATCTTGTTTTGCAGGGTTCAGAACTGATTATTAAATAGACGTATAGTTAAAAAAAGTATAATAAGCAAAATAATTAATGATGTTGCTGCCTAAATAAAACAAAATATAATGTGGTTCTCAGATAATTTTCTTGAAGATCATACAAGCAGATATATATATTCTCGTCACTTCTTCCAATAGTTCTGACTGTTGAAGAGTGTGTGTGTGTGTGATATTCAAGAAAATCACCAGAGAATCAAATTATATTTTGTTTTATTAGATGACGACGTTGTTAATTATTTTACTTATTATACTTTTTTAACTATACGTCTATTTTGTAATCAGTTCTGAATCCTACAAAATAATATAATAAAATAAAACCCGCTTCTCTTCTTTAATCTTATATAATATTTTATTAGCTTATTTAAATCTGAATGCATTAATTTTTTGAAAATACAAAAAATAATAATTAATGTATTAATTTAGGTTTTATAAAATATAAATATATATAATATTACAAATAAAGGTTGACTAACGAAAATATTAAAAGCAATTGACGCCAGGACGAATTATGCCAAAAAATGCAAAGATAAAGATGAAATTGCCAAGAAATGAAAGGTAGGGACGATTTAAGCAAAATAATTGAAAGATAGGGACCTATTGAGCCAATTACCCAAAAAAATAAAATAAACATAACAATTAATAATTAAAAATTTTAAAAAAATAAAATTGAAAAGAAAGTAACTACTGTATATGTAGTCTTATTCTTATACGATATCAAGTTTTAAATTTTTTTAGCATATATGAGAATCTAATTTCTCAAATCTTTCTAATAAATTAAATTATTAACATAATAAGAATAAAATTTCATTATTATTTGGTTGATATTAAAAGTTAATTATTCCTTATATTAAGTAGGTAACGTAACCTTATAAAACTCTGGAGCCAGCTGGGACATATCCTGCAATTTACCTCCTCTAAGGTTCTAGGGGCGAGGGTCCTGGAGGCTCAGGATTAGTCCAGCACAAGCTGGGATACCTGATACTAATAAAAAAATTTGTAAAAGAAACCCTTATATAGAAGAATCTAACTAAGTCCAAGACTTTAGCCTAACCCCGAACTAAATTGACTAAATCTGATTAGCTTCTTTTTTTTCTTTTTTTTTTCTCATTTTCACGTTCATGTTTTATTAAAATAATCAACTTCTCTGTGTCTCTCTTCTTGAGATCACCCAGTATTTAGGACACATTTGATTGCAAATTATTTTTCACAAAAAAGTGATTTTCAACTCAATTTTTTTTAGTCTAATCAAATACAGTTTTATTTTTTCGTAAAAAATACTTTTCATTTTACGCAAAAAAGTGGAGATTTTCTTTGAAATCAAAGAAAATAAATTCCCATGTTGGAGATGCAAACATTTTCCATAAAAAATAAATTTCAATTCCTTTTCCATCGTTTAATCAAACACACTCTTGGATCATCTTTAATATATTATGGTAGTCATAGGGTAACATGATAATTGACAAAAAATATGCTTATTTGCCACACTAAATATGTCACATTATCGTGGAGAATGTTATGAGATGATAATGTCCAGAAACATTAGTGTGTGTGTTGCTTAGATTTTTAAGAATTGATTTTGAAAAAAAAAAAATTTTTTTGAAAGAAAGTGAGGTTGAAAAATAATGAAAAATTATGAATATATGTGTAGGATTATTTAATCCGATAAATGTGTGGTTGAAAAATAAAAATGAATTCGAGTGAAGATTGATTTTAGAAAATTTAAATCATACAAAGCTTTAATTTATTCGATCACGAGACTCATGTCTTTCTCTTTTTAAAAGAATGATGCTATTTATTTAGTCTGGAGATCGGTCTCAGTCTAGTTGACATCACTACATTGAAAGATAAATTGATGTGTATAAATACATGGGGTCCTCATTTATTCAATCTCTAATAAAGATAGCATTATTCTTTTCAAATACCTAATAATAATTTGGCAAATATATATTATGGACATTATTGTATTTGAGATTTCATTGAATATAACGTCAATATTCTTTACGATATATGCACCGCAAAATTTCATATATATATCATTAAGAGCTTGTTTGATTCTTATTATTTTCCATATTTATAATTTTACACACAACTAATTTGACAAGTGCTCATTCATAATTACATATTTCAAATTTTTTTATATTTTCAATACATATTCTACAGATGGCGATTGACGAAACATATGCAAAGCTTACTTTAGAGGAGGAAGAAGTGGGTCTAGTTTTGGAAGGAGATGTGGATGCTAATGTTAGCGAGGATCTACATTACTGCCTCATCAATCGCTTTCTGACAGAGAAACCTATCAATTTGCTGGCCATGAAAAACACCTTGCCAGTATTATGGCGTCCGGTTAAGGGAGTTACTATAAAAGAATCACCTCGGTTGATGTACATTTTCTAGTTTTTCCATCATCTGGATATGAACCGCATTCTTGAATCAGGACCTTGGACCTTTGATCAACACATGCTATTGCACAAAAAGTTGGAAGCACACAAGAACCCTTAAAGGATAGAGTTATTAAACACAAGCATCTGGGTTCAAGTTCATGATATACCATATGGATTTATGTCAGAAAGAGTTGCTAAGCACATAGGCGATTATGTTGGATCGTTTGTCTCCCCTGATCCAAAAATTTTTTCTGGTGGATGGAAATCTTTCATGCGAATCAGAGTCGTGATTGATGTTCGCCAACCAATCAAGATAAAGATGAAAATGAAGAAGAGTTGTAGAGAGTGGATTTGGGTTAATTTTAAATATGAGCGTCTCCTGACGTTTTGTTTTTATTGCGGTTTGTTGGGGCACTCCGACAAGTTTTGTGAGAAACTTTTTGATGCTTGTAATTGAAAAGCCTTATGGCCCTTGGCTTCGTGTCCAGTCTCGGTGAGTACAAAACTAGATCGAAGGTAGGTAGCTTCATAATGAGCCGCCAGAAACTGCAACCAATGCTAAATTTGGTAAAGAGGATAATATGGCGGTTAGATTGCTCCATCAATGATTAAATTCCTTCAAATCAGCAAAACACAAAAGGAAAAAAAATTGTAACAGATTCGTAGCTGTAGAAGGAGATAATTGCGCCGAAAGATTTGTTCAATATGGCAAATTATGGGAATTCAATTTCTGAAGAAGATCGCGAGCAAGCTAATTATCTTAATAGTAACCTGCTACATGAGCTTATTATTAATGACCCAAAAAGAAGACGGGTTGAAAATGAATCTTTAATGGATCACGACAACTATGATGACACAAGCCTAAGAGAGAAGAAGAACCAGGCTTCAAAAAAGGACTAATGGTGGGTCTTGCCAAGCAGGCCTACCGACAACAATGAGTATTTTGAGTTGGAATTGCCGTGGGATGGGCAACATATGCGCAGTTCAGTTTCTTTTGGACCTAGTCCAACAAAATAAGTCCGACTTTGTCCTTTTAATTGAAACTCTATCTTGCAAAGTTCGTATGGAGCAAATAAGATACAAATTACGTTTTGAAGGCCTCATAGTAGTAGACAACATCGGACATAGTGAGGGTCTTCCACTATTTTGGAAGGAAAACTACATGGCATCTCTTCTCAGCTTCTCAAATAATCATATCGACATTGAGGTTCAGTTACCTAACCAGCCTAAGTAGAGACTCATTGGATTCTATGGAGCTCCAGAGAGAAGTCGTCTCCCAGAAAGCTGGAGTTTACTCCGGCAGTTGTCCACTCTCTTACCTCTTCCTTTGTGTATTATTTGGGATTTTAATGATATCATGAGCCACGAGGAGAAGATTAGATTAGTAGAACAACCTAGCTGGCTTATTAATAGATTTCATTCGGCAATAGAAGATTGTAGTTTGCACGAGTTAGGCCTTGAGGATTGTCAATTCACGTGGTTTAGAAGAAAAGGAGAAACTGACAGAGTTGAGGAGAAACTTGACCGAGCCTTGGCAAATTCAGATTGGTCTTATCTTTTCTCAGATGCTTTGGTAATAAATTTAGGTATATTCTCATCGGATCACTCACTATTATTATTGCAATCTCAGCCGCCTCTATTTCGATCAGGTAGGAAGAGATTTTATTTTGAAAACTACTGACTTTTTGAAAAAGATTGTAAGCAAGTTGTCCAGGCAAGTTGGGAATGAAATAGAGCAGAACAAATGGAGACCCGTATCATTAGATGTGGTCAGACGTTGAAAGCTTGGAGTCAAAAGTTGCAATCAAACTTCCAGGAGAGTATTAACCAATGTAAAAAGATCATGGATAAGCTCCATTATAGAAGGGATTCTGCCTCTATTGCAGGGTTTAATCAAGCTAGAGCAGAATATTATGCTATCCTTCGAAAGAAAGAGGTTTTCTGGAAGTAACGCTCGAAGCAACATTGGCTCAGAGAAGTTGACTTAAATACTCGCTTCTTTCATGCCCAACCACGGCTAAGAAGAGGAGAAACCGTATATACAAGCTAAAGGATCCAAACGGTGTCTGGCGTAACTCGAATTTGGGGCTTTCTCATTTGATGAGTACCTATTTCCATAATCTATTTACTTCTGGACACAATGAAGAAACTCGGACAGAGGTTCTGGACCAGATTACCCACTGTATCACTTAGGAACAAAATACCTTGCTTACCTCCCCATTTAATGACCAAGATATTTGGAAAGCTTTGTTTCATATGTTACCAGAGAAATCTCCAGGGTCCAGACGGCTTTAATCCAGTCTTCTATCAACATTATCGGGAAATTATTGGCAACGATGTAACAGAATGTTGTCTACAAAGCATTGATTAGTGCATGTTTCTTGGAGGGTTTAAATAATACCCAGATTGTCCTTATTCCTAAAATTCCCAACCCGCAAAGTATGAGTGATTTAAGGCCTATTTCTTTTTGTAATGTTCTCTATAAGATTATTGCCAAAATACTAGCTAATCATTTGAAGTATATCCTCCCTGATATTATCTCTGAGTCACAATGTGCATTTGTTCTCGGTCGATCAATTACTGACTATCCTTCTCGCTTATGAAACTATTAACTATTTGAAAAGAAAGTCTCAAGGCAAAGAAGGATTTGTGGCGTTAAAAGTGGACACTAGCAAAGTTTACGAAAAAGGGTGGGATGTGACTTCTTGAAAAGAGTAATGTCACGTATGGGATTTGCACATTCTTGTATTAATTTGATTTCCTCATATATCACCACTGTCAGATTCTTTATCATGTAGAAAGGAATGGAGATTGGTCCCATTGTACCGAAAAGAGGATTAAGGCAGGGATGCCCTGTCACGCCCCTAATTTCATCACTATTTTATTTTGAAATATCGATAGTGGAAGCGTTATCTCGATTCAAAATTGAGGGCGAGACTTTACAAATACAATTCAAAAGTGTTGAGGCGCTTTCACTGCGCACTTGGATAATTAAGTGTATTACAGCCACCCACAATGAAACATTGGTCACACATCGAAGTCTCAATCACATACATATATCTTCTCCACCCTTGGGACGATCTGGCCACATAGCTCTATATTCAATACCTACAAGGTTATAGATGGAAGGAGGAGTGAGTACAACGTACTCAGTGAATAATCAGATATTTTGATTCACCTTTCGTGCAAGAAAATGTATTTTTGAGAAAAACATGTATTTCACAAAGCTTTTAGATGTACAAAGCCATTAAATGCACAAAGTATTTAGATGCACAAATAGGCCCAATCACTAGTTAAACTACTACCCCTGGTGTACACATGATTGACCAACACCACACATCAAAACCACAAAGGTTCAAATTGGCCAAGATCACACAGCAAGGCCACAAAGATTACCATAGCCAAAATGACTAAGATCACATAGCAAGGTCATGCTCCACAAAGCAATTCAAAACAGGTAGAGCATTAACTAGCGATACCAATGTAATAAACCAATCTCTCTTTCCATAACAATGCGTCAAAAATCCATGCATTTCTTATGGAAACGTTATGAACATGAGAAAGGGAATCAAAGTACCGGTTACTCACTTATGAAAACTTGAATGAAAAGGGAATCAAAACATTTGTTACTCACATATGAAAACTTGAATAACTTATGATACCATTGTAACAAACCAATTTCTTTGCGTAATGACAATGCCCTAGAATCCCAATGGTTTTGTATAATGACAATGCATTGAAAACTCATGCATATCTTATGAAAACATCATATGAAAGATAATCAAAGTATTAGTTACTCACTTACAACAACTTTATGAATAAAAAGGGGAATCAAAATACCGGTTACTCACCTCTTTTATTTCTCCAAAGAAGGCTTGAATAATTGTCTTCAAAATCTTAATACTTTACTCTTCTTTCCTCAACTCCCTCACATGCTTAACACTCAATTTTCCTACTTTCTTTATTATGTTAAAAATTGGAAGACAATTCACATATGTGGTGGTATGGCGGTTGAGATTTGTGGGGGATTTCTCTTAGCCTTTGTCCCTTTTATAGTGGCAGGAATTAATTATATTTGAATAACAATTGAAATCCACTATTTATAAAAGTAACAAGTGCTCTAAGATTAAGCAAAAATAGCAAATTTTTTATTTACAAACATGCAAGTGTCTTGTATACTTGGAAAACTAGTTATTTATATAAATATCATATGCCTTAAAACTTGACACAAATAGCAAGTTTATTATTTAGAAAAATGACAAATGTTTACATATTTGGCAAATCATCATTCTTTTAATTATAAAAATAGCACATGTCTTATATTTTGGCAAATCTAGTATATCTAATACTTGGTCATTAGTCATAAGTTAAATTTAGGCATTTAGCTGAATAATAACCTTTTTGGAATACAAATAATGACAAATTCACGTATTTTTTTCCAATCGTTGGCAAAATAACGATTACATGTTTAAAAATTTACAGCATGTTACAAGCCCTCTATCCTCGTACCTATTTCTTATGTGTGCAGAAGGCCTCTCTAAGTTGTTAAATAAAAGAGTTGCATATCGGGATCTTCATGGCTATAAGATTGCTCGCGGTGCCTCAGTCATTTCACAACTTTTTTTTGCGGATGACAGTCTCTTCTTTTTCAGAGCTAATTCAAGGTAGGTAGATGTGATTAAAAGGGTTTTGGAGTTGTACGAACGAGAGTCAGGACAAGCCATCAATTTACTAAAATCCTCATTATTCTTTAGTACCCATGTTCACCAAGATTGCAAACAAAGTATCTGTAATATTCTTGGGATTGAGGCTTCTAACGAACATAACCGATATCTGGGACTTTCCTCGTTAGTGGGTCGTAAAAAAAAAAGGAGATTTTTAGTTTCGTGAAGGATAGGATTTGGCAAAGAATTCAAGGATGGAAGAAGAAGTTTCTTTCAAAGGCAGGAAAGAAGATATTACTCAAAACCGTAGCACAAGCCGTCCCAAATTACGCTATGAGTAATTTTCTGCTCCCGCATGGTCTTTGTGAAGATTTAGAACGCATGATAAATGCTTTTGGTTGGGATAGACATAAAGGTTCATCGAGGGGAATAGCTTTGAATTTGTTATCCAAAATCTAGAGGGGGTTTGGGCTTCAAATGCTTAAGTGATATGAATTTTGCACTCTTAGGAAAGCATCGCTGGAAACTTTTAACCGGACCTAATTCCTTGGTAACAAGACTATGAAGGCTCGATATTTTCCTCGCACTTTTTTTCTTGAAGCAAAGTTGAGTCACAATCCGAGTTACACATGGAGAAGTATTTTCGCCTCTCAAAGTTTGTTTAAACAAGGTAGTCGGTTTCGGGTTGGTGGGGGAGATAAGATAAGAGTATCGCAAGACTCATGGTTGCCAGATATTTGGAATGGTCATGTTTCTTCACCTATGACTTCTAGTGAAGAAACAATAACAGTGAGACAACTCATGGATGAATCAACAAAGCAATGGGATTTGGATATCCTCAAAGATATGTTTAATGATAGGGATCATAGGCTGATTATGAAAATTCCATTGGTTCAAAATGATGTTGATGATCAATTGTTCTGGCTTAATGAGGCTAAGGGATGTTACACTGTCAAAAGTGTTTATAAACTGCATTAACAAATAGGAGACAGTACTTCTATTCCTTGCTGGAGGATAAATTTTGGAAGAAGATTTGGAACCTAAAGGCTCCACCAAAGATTAAGAATTTTATTTGGCGAGCGGCATCCAAAGTGCTTCATACAGCGGACCTTCTTCGCTCTAAGTCAGTTGTCATTGATGCTCGCTGCCAAGTATGCTCCGACGAAGATGAGTGAATTATTCACAGCCTTGTTTCATGCCATTTTGCAAGGAAAGTCTGGATAGGCACACATATTGGCATTTTGACAAGAAACATGAGCAATTTCAAAGACTGGTTTGGCTATCTCCTGGATAAAATTGATCGAGTTGATTGGGAATTTGCTGCCACGCTATGCTGGACGATATGGAGCAACAGGAATGATGTCGTCTGGAATGCGAAATCCTTTATGGCAGAGAAGGTTATTTCATTTGCTAAGGCACAGCTCCATTAGTGGACACAAGCTCAAAGGTTATTCACGCCAGAAGGGGTTTTTTCTAGGCTCGATAAAGGCTTAGAAAAGTAGGAGAGACCAGCTCAAGGATTTCTCAAAGTGAATGTGGATGCAGGTATTTTTGAAGAGCAAAATCGTATGGGGATTGGTCTTGTTATTCGTGACGACAAAGCTAGTTTTATCAGAGGTAAATTGGTGTTGTTTGACGGTGCATTTGAACCAAAACTTGCGGAGGCGTTGGGAATACAGGAAGCTCTCACCTGGATCAAAGAGCTATCATTTGACCATATCGTTGTTGAAATGGATGCACAGCTAGTTTACTCATCACTTCAAAACCTGACACAAGACATTTCTCCATGTGGTCTTATTATAGAAGATTACCGTAAACTTTGTAATGAGGGTAATTATATATTATTCTCTTGTGTTCGTAGGTCTGTAAATCAGATAGCTCATTGTTTAGCGAGGGCAACTGGTTCTATGTCTGGCCCGTTGGAGTATGAATTGATGTTTCCCCCACTGATTTGTGATGTTCTTTTATCCCATGCAAGTAATGAATAAAATTTCTTCCCTAAAAAAAAAGGGTACATATTCTACATATTTCTTCATTATAATTTCCTTAAATTTGGACAAATAATGAGGATCAAACAAGCTCTAACATTATTACATTAGTGATACTCTTATTTCCATTTTTTGCGCTTATCAGTCACCAGACGGCAACAATTCTGAATTTGAATTGTGGCCACTGGCAAGTGCCAACTGTTTGTCCGTTAAATATTAGCCAGTCTTCTCCGTCAACAACTATCAAAAATCCACTTCCACCCGGCGCGTTCTCCGCGCCCCAAGACCGACAAAATCCTTCGCTGCTTGAGTTTTTACTTGTTCTTCAACCGCCCCAGCGGCAAAGCGAAACTGGCACAAAGCCTCCCCGGTGCCTGAGATTTATCCCCGCGCCTTTCAACCATGTTGAACTCTTCGACCACTTCCACTCCATGCCGCAGTGTTCCCCTGATTGCATCTCTGTCTTCTATCTCTAAATCACCACCCTTAACGTCACTTCCGGATTCTCTCTCTTTTTCATCCGCTCTTGTCACCCAACAATTATCATCGCGCCATGTTCGGGCAAATACCAAAATGGCAAGTAAACCCATATACAAGGTCAGTAATGCACTAGTTGGAAGCAATTGCATTCAGAATATGATACCTTTTAAAATTTTAGGTTTCTTTGAATTGGGTTTCTTGATTTGTTTAACTATTGAAATCTCTATTTGTATCTTATGGAAGAAGGGACTGATGATAAGGTGCTCGACAAATGAGCCATTGAAAGTGATGATATCGGGAGCACCAGCATCGGGTAAAGGGACTCAATGCGAGATGATAGTTCAGAAGGTTGAGTTAATACTGTGTTCATGCTTCATAGAAATGGTCAATTCTCTGAAGTTTCTATAGATGACCTTAGTTATAGGAGAAATTATAAACTTTTATGTGAATTAGAATGCTTTATGATGGACAAGAATATTTGGAGTGTACTTCCATTAGTTCATCACAGTTCATTGCTAGCATAAGACATTTTTCATGTTCTTGTGGCAGAAAGAGAAGTTAAACACCTTAGGTTTTCTGCTGGTAGCATTGCAACTAGAATCGGATACGGTTCACTTGACTTGCTTTATTAGAAACTGGGCCAAAAGATCCCGCAATATCGAATCACCAATTAAAATTATTAAATAAAAAACTTTATAGATGACACACAGTGTGTGAGATTAATGCTGGACGTTTACAATGCAGGGATGCGCATTCCAGTGGGTTGACCCGACTGGAAGCGACAAAATGACCAGTTTGGTTGGTTTCAGTCAGTTTCAGTCAACCCAAAAAGGTGGGGGAACTGAAAACGCCAGTGGAAACGGCCGGAAACCGATGAACCGACCGAACCAATTGGTTTTGGTTTGTCGTTTTCCCAAACTGATGGTGGCTGGTTCTGTTTCGGTTCTGGCCAAAAACCGGAGCAACTGACTAACTGCTCTTAGTTACCGAGTTCGCCATCTCTCTTTGCGATCCTAGAGATGGCCAGCCTGTTCTTCATTAATATAAGGAAATCTATTTGTGCTGGATGCCCTTAAAATTATTGATGAAATTAGGCACACTATGAAGGAAAGTTAAATGAGTAAATTGAATTGAAGTAACTTAAGTTTTGTGCTTTTCCATCATCTTCCTAGATCAGTGAATTTCAGTTCATTTATAATGTCTTACCTCAAAAATGATGGAAAAGGAATTTTCTAACTTCACGGAAAACAAAAATCATAGGGGGGAGTTGGGAATTGTTTTCCATTGAAAATGGGTTAAAATATGCTTAAAAGGTTGTCCCATAGAATCTCAAATCCATTTCCATTTGTGTGTCAAACTCAAACACGTGAGGATGGAATTTTTTTCCCATGGGAAATGTTAAATTGTCATTTTCCATGGAAAACAACTTCAATCAAAAAGGCTTTTAGTCAGATATTCCTTTTGGTAATTGAAAAATATTTGGATTTCTCCTTAAAGATGGTTGATTTGTGGTCTTAGAACCTGTATCTAAATTGCTGAACCTGCTTGATATATGTTTCCTTGCAGATTATGCATAGTAACCAAAGCTGGTCGACTTGATCCGGTTATCCATCTTTTCTGCCTTAAAAGCATACAACTGGGACATGTATGAAAAATAGCATGCTCCTGATTGGCTCGATAATTGATAACAGCATCTCTCTCCCTTTTCTAAGACCTTCTATGAAATTGAAACAATGTCTAAACTGCTGTATTCAACTTATGAAGTCTTTGTCACGGTGTAATGTTTTTATCTTGACTTATCTCCTGGATTCTTCAGTTTGGATTGATACATGTGTCTACTGGAGATCTTCTACGAGCTGAAGTATCGGCTGGTACTGAAATCGGAAATGAAGCAAAGGAGTACATGAATTCTGGCATCTAGTACCAGATGAAATTGTGACAGCTGTATGTATATCTTTGCATTTTTTTGTTTCCATTCGCAAATATATTGCAGTAACACTTCATATTGTAGATGGTGACAACAAGGTTATCCCTAAAAGACGCTCAGGAGAAAGGGTGGCTCTTAGATGGATACCTTAGAAGTCTTGCCCAAGCAGAGAGTTTGGAGAAAATGAATATCACACCAGATGTATACATTATGCTTGATGTACGTTAATATGTCATCATATATTTATTACGCTATAAAATTTGTCTTCATCAGCATGAATTGCGGCTGAAGTTAGCTGCATCATGATTCTGCTTCTGGAAAGGGAAAAAAGGCAAAATGATTGAGAAGAATTCACGTGGATAACAGAAGAGTTTCTTTATAAGATTTGGAAAGTAAAAAGTCTGTGTAGAGTTCTCGTTGGCAATACTGAAGTTTCATTATGGATTCTCACTGCTCCGAATTTCAGTTTTAGATGATATGGCATTCCTATATTATAGATAATGGTTTTATCTGTTTTAAATGCTTGTTTAGAAGTATGGATCTTATGTCTGCTAAAACTTTTGGAACAGTGTATCTGTAGCTTGGTGCACATTTAGAGAAGGCTGTTTACTGTAGAACTTCTGTTGAATATCATGATAAATGAACTTTTCTATTTGACATGAAATTTAGCAGAGTTCTTAGAACAGCCTTTTCATTTTGGTATATGGAAGGAAAATTTCACATGCCTATGCCTGAGCAATATTTCTTCGACTGCTTTCCAAGCAAAGTCTACATGAATTTACATCATGAATAATCTAAAAAATTATTCAGCTTGCAAACTTATAACTTTATATATTAGCTTTATTACTAGTTGGCTTTTTAGAAATGCTTTATAGACTTGTTTTTACAGAGACATCATTTTTTATTCAGGTTCCTGATGATATTCTAATCGACAGATGTGTTGGTAGAAGTCTGGATCCTGTGACAGGAAGAATCTACCATATAAAGAATTTCCCTCCTGAGAATGATGAAATTAAAGCGCGGCTTGTTACTCGTCCTGATGACACAGAGGAAAAGGTATTTCACCCAGCATTGGTAAATATATTGCACTCCTGCATGCTTTACTATTTCTAATACTCTGATGGGGCCT
>CAVNYN010213119.1:0-38092 GCA_963692815.1 Nyctanthes arbor-tristis
CATTCAAATTTTTTAAAAAATTTGAATGAGGCTTTTGTTTTGTGGTGTACTTAAAAAATATATAAGTATATAAATAAAAGGTTATTTAGGTCATTAAATGATTGGCCTTTTTAGCAAATAAAAGTAAAATTTAAAATTATAGTGTGTTTAGTAAAAAAGTAGTGTAGATATAACCATCCTTATTAATATCCATTTATCGCAGGAAAAATTAAGAAAAACTTACAATTATAATTTTCAATTAACTCAAACAAACGATATATATGTTTAATTTCTGTTAATTATAAACTACAAATTTCAAGATATGTTAGACAAATGGACAATCAAATTTATCTATAATTTAAATAATTCAATGACAATAATTATTTATTAATTATTAAATTTAACAACGAATGTTATTTCAAAATAGTGAATAGATAAGGCGAAAATTAATAAAAAATTTTAGAAATTTGAAAATTTCAGAATATACATAGGTTACCGCAATATGAAATAAAATATCTAAAAAGATCTTATTAACCGATTGTTTTGCGGAAAAACTATAGTACCTTTGTACCACAGCTCTTTTCATTTAATTAAGACAGATGTAGATTTGGCCTTGACAAGGGTTTTCCTTCTTGTTTTAAGGACTCTTTCTAGTTTGTAGGCTTCAAGTACTTAACGAATATAAGAAATACAAGTAGAATAAATATATTGATTGAAACTAGGAAGGTAGAAGCATTTCAACCCCCGTTCAATATGAAAAAAGTCCAGTACTCTGTGAGTACTGAACACTCAGTACTTTTGACTAATCAGAGGCTCACATGTGAGATTTATTATCCAAATTAAATAACAAATTGGGCCTATTGAATCCACATGCAGATTCCTGATTAGTTAGAAATATCGAGTTCACTAATCCTAGGGTACTGGACTTTTTTCCGTTTAGTCTAGCCCAAGGCCTGAAAGCCATGCTGAAACGACTATTTTTATTTATTTGTTTATTTTTAAGAAGAAAACTTGTATCTCATTGACACACACACACACACACACACACATATATTAGGCTCGTTCAATACATCAAAAGCAATAGATTTTTCTAAATAGGAGCTTCTAACAAATTACAAGGATTTTGACACCCTAAACCTAACACACAACAACCCCATTACTATTCCTTAGAGAATAAACTCGATCTTGGAAGAGATAAAACTACACCGAAACTTGAACGGTGTTAAAAAATTAAAAAAAAAAACTCCCAAAACAAGAAAAAAGTCCAATACTCTATAGAATACTAAACTCAGTACTCCTGATTAATTAGAGATCTGCATGTGGATTCAAGAACCCCAATTTGTTATTTAATTTAAGCCCTGAATCTCACATGTAAGTATCTGATTAGTCAGGATTACTGAGTGCTCAGTACTCTTAGAGTACTAGATTTTTTTCCCCCAAAATGTTTCTGAGACCATCTCCAATCAATGTTATTTTACCGTAGGCTAGCCCATTTTGGCGTCCGGTTGATTCTCCAAGCGGACGCGAAATTGGAACTCCATTTTCGAGTTTCAATTCCAAAAATGGGACTTACCATTTCTTTTGCAGTTCGTATATTTACGGAACTGCCATTGAATTGTTATTTTATTTTATATATATATATATATTTTTTTTTCTTTTTTGCTTTTTATAGTCCTATTTTATATTAATTTTGACGCTTTTTTATTTTATTTCTTCTATTCGAATCTTCCTTTTTTCGTTTACTTTTAATTGTATTATTGTTATATATGAATTTAATATTTATGTTTTCTATTTTTTTTGTTAAATTATGTAATTAAAAAACTCTTAGTATAACACACAAATGACGTCTTACACACACAAAAAAAAGTGAACAATTACAAATTTTAAAATTTTAACTATTTGTTTAAAATTTTATATGTGTAATAGCTAATAAACTGTAATATAAATAATTAGTTTCTAATATATATTAGTTATTAAATATTATAAAATATAGAAAATATGAAGTGAAAAGTATGCGGAGTCTTTTTTTAAAATTAATGGGTTGGAGAAAGTATAGTGAAATTGAGTCAATAGCGGCTAAGAGACATGAATGATTTAGGGCTAAAATTCACGGGGAGAGAGACGTGAAAATGACAGGATTCATGTACCTGCCCATATTTTGTAATTAACTGAGGGATTTCTATCGTGACATGGAAAACTACTTCTACATTATTATAACTTCACCTCACACTTACATATATACAGAAATGCAAAAGAAGCCATGCTAGGATAACCATCTTCAACAAAGTAGGAAACCAAGATCATCAGGCCAAAAAGAAAAGAAATAAAGACGTTCACTTCCATTACAGGAAACAAACAGCGGCACCAACTCACTCGCTGCTGTTTTCAGAAAATTATTTTTTCCTTACATTTCTACTTTGAAACAGAAAGAGACTCCCAGTCTTCTGGCTAGTATGAGTATCCAAAGATTTCGTCCTCCTCGTCCTCGAGTAGAGAAGAAACCCAATCTTCGAGGCTGATTGTCTTCCAGGGCTTGAGATAAACTCCTATCGAATTAACACCATCTTCATCTGCAGTGCCATGAAATCCACCAAACTGTTGGTTATCTAACCGGAAGTTGAACTTCTCATCACCAGACCCAGGCTTACCAATGGGTCCGTATGTTCCAGTATTGGTGCCAAATGTCATCGAAGTCAAATAATCTCCGGATTTAGAAGTGTGACCACTGATCCATGTTATATATTCTGAAGTGTGATCCAACTTTACCTGCATCATAAGTTGGTTCCGTGAAATATATTTATTACTTACTTGAGATTGACAATTTATAGTGTTTCAGTTAAAGCTGTTGTGAAAACAAATTTTAATCAAGTAAATTCCACTTTTTAGCCACTAATTTAAATGAGTAGATGATAAGAAAATTACCCCAAATTCGAGATCACAAGTGTTTGGAGCGAAATTGAAACTTGCCCTGAGTGTCCAATTTGATATAAACGAGAAATAGTAAAGAGATGAGTGAATGGAAACAGAGAGGGACTACTTACAGACTCAAAGTTGCGTCCAGTCGAGGCACCATGGCGATCAGATAGGACAAAATTCCGATTCCGATTCTCAGAATACTGAAACTGAATCGATTTTATGCGGATGTCGTGCGAAATAAAGATCTGAACTATTTTATTTCGCCCCTTTTCGTCCCATATCTTTCCATTGCTGCTTCCCACTGGGCCGATCTTTATCATATTTCGATCTTCTTCCATTACTTGGCCTAACCTCTCGTATGGCGTTTGAGGTTCAAAGTAGAGCAGGGGGCGAGATGTTAAGAGAAAGCAATGGGAAAAATATATTTCACACACCAACAAAATGGTTTACAGCTGTTTGTCAGCTGTCCGAATCAAGCACTGAGGAAGGTGCTATATAAGGCCATCATGCTGTAAGGCAGATTACTTTTTACGTGGCTTAAATTAGTAAAAATTGATAAAACATCTCTAATGAAATTTTTTCTATGGTGTCTATACGGAGTTCAGTATATTATGTATCATATGTCTATTGAACACATTGAAAAAAGATTATCACATTCCCTCAATGTGTCTAATAGACACAATAGAAAAATTGTTTCTAATGATTATGTGAATTGCACAAAATAACGAGACACTTGTCATGATATGAGTAGTTGATACAATAGTGGGAGATAGAGAATGAAAAAATGGGAGAATGGTATAGAAATTACTCTATCTACCTTTAGACGTTGTATTTGTTATTGCCACGTCAATTTTTTTGATTAATGGGTAAAATTTTCTCCAATAGACATTTCACTAGAGATGCTCTAATATCAACTAGTTAAGTCATAAAAAAAATTAACCTATAGCATGATTTTATTTTTCAAGCATCACCTTCTCTTTAAGGAAAATTCTAGTTGGACAACGAGAGAGACAAAAAAGGTAACAAAATTGACATGTGGGTTATGTGATAAGTATTGATGTAAAAGTGATGTGATGTGTTGAAAGACAGGATTGTGCCATTTGTCAATTTTATTAGATTTTTTATTTGTGCATTTGTTCAAATAGCACAACTCTATTTTTAAATCAATAATAACAATATACATATATAATAATAATTTATTTCAAATAATAATAATATATATTATTATATATAATAACAATAATAATATACATGAAAATTTCTAAGGAGATTTAACCTCTCCTTTATAGAGTGGAAAAGTGTCACATGACCCTCTGTTATTAAGATATCAGGGGGCCTGCTTCTTAATTCCCTTAATAATAAAGGACCACGTGATACTTTTCTACTCTATAAAAGAGAAATTAATTCTTTATAACTGGACCGTATTATACATACACACATAAAGGATACATAAGATAATAATTCAAAAATAAAAAAGAACAAAATAATCAATGACAAATTATGACATCAGCCATAATATCAGTGGTATAGGAAGAAAATCTACACATGATTTATATATTACTATATTTCCACATTACATTTTACGAGTAGAGTTTTAAAAAAAAAATTATACATAAAATTTAGTGTAATTGTGATTGTCGGTGTTGGCGCCATAAATAAACTAAAAATCGCAAATTGCATGGAGATAATGTGCATCTTATACTTTCAAATAGTACGTAATTGATTCTTTATTTTTGCAAGCCAACTGATGTTTTCAGACTCACACCACATAGGTTAAAATAAAGAAGTTTAAGACGAGAGATTTTATTCGAGAGACTTTACATAGACAATGAGCACATTTAGACGCTTCTCATAAAAAATTAAGGGAAGCAATTAAAAGATATTTTATATTTCACCTTTGTCTTGCGCGGGGAGTATAATTTACAATGATCTAAACTATAAAATTCACAATAATTGCATTAGTTTTTACAAATTCAACGGCACCAAATCTCGACAATTAGTTTTCTAAATTTCCACTAAATTCAATTATTGCCAATTGCATTATCTAATAAAGTTATGCGCTTGTATGCGATAAACCAATCAAGTAACTTTGCCCTTGAATTGAAGCGCTTGTATGCGATAAACCAATCAAGTAACTTTGCCCTTGAATTGAAGAGTCTTATTTAACAATTTTCGCGTATATAGTCATTTTGCTTAAATTAGAACCTTAATCATGAACTACAAAATTAAATGTAAAATATCAGTTGGTTAAAATATATAATCCTATAACATATTATACAATTATAGATCAATAGATAGTAAAGAAAAAGATTGGGTCCCCATCAGCAGTCAATATTCATTTTTAATCAGTCAAATCAATCATGGTAGGGTTAGGCAATCGTTCATAAAGGGGTTTTTTTCAACTAGCTTCACTTTTTCCTGAAAAATTTAAAAAAAAATGTAAAATTGTGTGGTCCTCCTTTGGGCAAGCATTCTCCTTAGCCACTAAGTATTGGTAATTGCTTGTTAGTGCCTTTGTTTCATATTTGTTTATTATTTAGTCGACATCTTTGTCTGAAGGCAAATTTGGCACTTGAGGATCCCATCAGCTTATTTTTGTCATCGATCCCATGTGTCCCACGTTGATATGGAAAATATATCAGTCAATTTTTTACAAAATAAAGGCAAATTTACAATATTATCTCATGTATATTATATAACTGAGAAAAAATAATTTAAAGATAAGACAGTAAATTTACCTTATTTTACAAAAGATTGTTTGAATGATTACATGCAAATAATGGGATTATGTGGATTTTAATTGGTCAATTCATTGATAAGTCCAGCTGTTCAAAGGTAATGATTCAAGCAATGTTTTAAACTAGGGTAAAATCACTGTCATATACTTAATCATTTTTCTCTAATTACACAATACACATGGATAGATTTGTGAGTTTACTTTTATCTTGTAAAAGATTATCTGAATGATTAACTATAAATAGTATTGTCATTCATTGATACTTGACTTGACTATCTTTACCTCTAAAACGTAATTTTTGTAATTACCCCTAAGTCTGGTAGTTGGACTTGTGGCCTATTGGGCTCAAGTGACATTAAAAAATGAGCCCTTATAGTGATCGACCTTTTTTTTCTTAATATAACGTGCTAAAAATAGAGTTAAAAAATCTATAGCAATGCTAGTTGGGTTTTTTTTTTTTTTAGGAGAACAATCTAGTTATTATTTCATGATAACCAAACAAAAATAACATTCTAAGTTGTTGAATAAAAAAGTTAGACGGGAATTCACCAATTATGAAATAATAAACTCCAATGAAATTTGATATTTTTATTAATTTGAGTTTTTTCTTTAAACGGGTTGAGTTATGAAAACCAGAGCTTATCAACATATTAATATATATGAAAAAGGAAAAATTTTCAAAAACTTCTCGAAGGTTTTGTATAAAAAAATCTCTCATCTCGTGTGGCGTGTATAGATGCACATCACGTATATTTTATCCACACTATGTGTATTTTAAATATACATGGCGTGCATTCATACATGCTATGTGAAATAAAAGTTTTGTTACAAAACTTTCAAGAAGTTTTGGAAAGAGACCCTTCAAAATGATGAATATATTGGAGAGAAATAAAATAATCCATAAATGATATGATATAAATTATACGGAAAATTTTCAAAATGTCCTACACTATGTAACGCGGATGGATACACGTCGCGTGTATGTCAGGCACACCAAACAATGGGTCAGGTCGGGATCAAGTATGCTACATCTATTACCCTACCCGTCAAATTTTTTTTTCCATCCCCGCTTAAATCAGGCACGGGTCGAGGACCGGTTAGTACGAGTAATTTATAAATTACCCATTTATTGGCCAATTTAAATATATTTATATAATTTTATTTTCAATTTTTGTGTAATGAATTATATTATTGTAAGTACCAAAATTGTAATTGAAATTACTAAGCCTCTTTTTTTTTATAAGTTTTATTATCTTCTTACTTTTAAATTATTAGAATTTTTAGTAATATTTTTATTTTTATCAAAAAATAGTTAAACAAGTCAAGTATAAGTAAAAATTATCATAACCTAGCATTTCATATCAACTGAGCATATAATAGCAATTAGTTAACAACAAGATAATCAAAATATTGCAGTTCAATGTAGCTAATCATATATTACTTAACATTTCGTACTAATATTAAATATAATTTGATTTGGTATAACATAATTAGCCAACACTATCAAATTCTATCTCCAATCATAGATTTAAAAACAATTCCGTTGATTTTCTGTCAAAAATTATTCTTGCATAATTTCGGACTTAAGAAAATTCCCACAAACCGTGTTAATTACTTTCGGCCTAAGAAATACAATTTGTATGCTTAAATAAAATAATTAAACTCATAAAATCCATACAAATATTAAGCAAAAATTATTTTTGACATTAAAGAACAAAAATTTCAAACATGCCAACACGATTTTGGTTCTAACAAAAACGTTAACTTGCATTACTGGAAACGCTACAGAAATAGCGGCCAACTCACTCGTCGCCATTTTCAGAAAATTTTTCCGACCATTTCTATTTTGAAACAAAAAGTTACTCCCAGTCACTGATGATTTGGTGGCTAGAAGCTGAGGTTGTCGTCTTGGGCTTGAAATAAACTCCAATTGACTCCACACTATTTTCATCTGTAGTGCCATGAAATCCCCCAAACTGTTGGTCACTTAACCGGAAGCTGAACTCCTCTGTCTCCTCATCACCGGACCCAGGTTGACCAAAGGGTCCGTATGTTTGAAAATTGGTGCCAAATGTCATCGAAGTCAAATAATCTTCTTATTTACGCGTATGGCTACTGATCCATGTTATATATTCTGAAGGGTAATCCAACTTTACCTACATCACAAGTTGGTTCCGTGTAATGGTATTTTTTCCAGTCTAATATATTTACTTAATTGAGATTTGACAATTTATAATTTTTCAGTTAAAGCTGTAGTGAAAACAATTTTTAATCAAGTAAATTCCACTTTTTATCTAGTAGAATTTCGAGATCACGACGGCTTGGAGTGAAATTGAAACTTGCCTCAAATTTGGGTAGATGGCCTAATTTTTTAAATAGTAAAGAGATGCGTGAATGGAAACAGAGATGGGCTACTTACAGCATCAAATCTGTGCCCAGCCCTGGCACCATGGCAATCAGATAGCACTAACTTCCCATCCTCAGAATACTGAAATTGAATCGCATTTATGAGGCTTCCGTGCCAAATAAAGATCTGAACTATTTTAGGTCGCCCCTTTTCATCCCATACCTCTCCATTTTCGCCTCCCACTGGACCGATCTTTATCATATTTGGATCTTTTTCCATTACTTGGCTTTACCCACTTACAAAAACAGGGATCTTCTTCCCCTCGTATGGAGTTGAAAAGATAAAACAGTAAAGGGGATTTTGGCTAAACAATGATAGATATAAAACTTATAGGCCAGGAATCACAATAGAACGGATATTACCGATACCTACGAGTACTCGCGCCTGAACGGGGCGGGTATTTATGTATTGGGGTGGGTACATGGCGAAATTAGTCTTATCGGGGTGGGGACTGGTTGTGGCCCCCTAGCCGCCCCCTGAAACCCTGTATCTTTTTTTTTTTTAAAATATTCCGTTCCCTATGAAGTTTCAAATTCAAATGTCAAAGATGAAACCGACATGATACTTAGGATAGCTTTTAATGTAGTTTTAATTTTATTTTTTCCCTCATTTTTTTAGTTATTTCTTAACGGGATTGATAACATGTATTTTTTTGTACCCGCTCCAAATCTCCCCTGCCCCGTACCCAATTCAATTGGGTACGGGGCGAGGGATTTCTTACGGGGCGGGAACGGGGGAAGACATACCCGTCTCGTTGTCATTCCTACTTCTGGTCAAGTAGGGTTCAAGGAATAAATTAATTAGAAATTATATAAAATATAGAATTACTAAGACACCCCTATAGATAGATACAAGCAAACACCTAAAAAATTTCTGAGTAGTAACCTTACAACTCGATTAATTAACAAAATCAAACGTAATTAATCTTAATAAACTTGGTTTAAGGAAATTAAAAGTAAGTAGTTTAATGAATTGTCTATTTTGCCCTTGTCTTTTTTAATTTAGTTTTTGAGGTATTATTTATATGGTTTAAGTATAAACTGTTATGGTAAAATTTAGAATGTATAAAATCTACTGTTATATATTAAAGTTTTCTCGTTAAGAATTATATTTAATTCTCCTATTTTTCCTTCTAGATCATAAATAAATTTATATTTTCTAAGTATAGATGTACTAAAAATTGGATCATGAGGTTCTTAAAATTTCTCTTTGATTTTTCAATTGGAGCGATATTTGAGCTCTTAGTTTACCAAACTCCTTTACCACTAATCTAGATTAACAAGAACTTCTTCAAACATGAAATAAAAGATGAATATGTAAATAGTAGAATGAACAACTGATGTATTAAAGACGATATATAATCCACGACTTATAATTCACAATATTTCTTTCTACACATGAATTCATTACGCTTTTTTTGTAAATTTTATTTTGAAAGACTGTTAACCAAAAATATTTCGGTTATTGTTGGTGGACAAGCTGGACATAGCCAAATACCCTGCTTTCTATGTTCTTTTTACGCCCTCTCCCTCCCACAATGGTAATTAACTTGCATATGAGTACATCTAGACAACCCACAACACTTCAAAATATTCCACCACAATTTAGTTTCGTTTCCTACCTCTGAGTGTATTCTTAAAAACAATTTGACAAAAAATAACTTATGAACTCATATATAAATACATTATTGTTAATTACATAGTGGCTTCACATAGATATATGAAATATTTAGTTATTCATACTTTTTTAGTTTGATCTTCTTCCGCTTTTCTTTTTAATCTCTTCTGCTCGTACTATGTACTTTCTTCTTTTGTAGTAGTAAGTTAGAGATATAATAAGTGCAAAGAGAAAAAAGACTAAACAGAGAGTTTTATTGATGTAGTTTTTAAGTACAGAAAGTGATGATTTCGTGGGTGTTATGAGGAGGATTCTCCTCTTTTTATACATGAGAAGTATTATACAAGAACTGCTAGTATTTTTTTCTCATTCCAAGTATTATAGATTCCGAGGTCTTGTATTCTATTATGCTTTCTTTTGGCTTCACATATAGTTCCATATGTATCGGTTTCTATTATCTATTCACATCCTCTAGATAGTAATTCTCTACAAAGATATTTTATTTTTTGACCTCTTTTTGGTCATCTTTATACTATGTTCATCTTGTTTTTCTTTTAAGCTTATTTCGTAAAGAGGTTAGGTGCTTGACTAAGGTGGGTACATACTTCCTAGTTTGATTAACTAATCCTAATAAGGTTTGCAATTGTACCTTATCCTTAATATAATTATCAAATTCTTATATTTTTATTCATATATGCTTTTGTAGTTTAATTCCATCTTGACTAATAATAGAGCCTAAAAACTCTACCTTTTCTTTAGCTATTTCCATATTTGGTGCTGGTAATATAATACAATTATTTTTCATTATATCCATAAATATATTAAGATGTTTTATGTATTCTTGTCTTTTTGTGAAAATATAAATACATCATCAATATATATTGCTATAAAGTGACAGTAATCTTTAAATATCTTATCCATATATTTTTGAAATTCTCTTGGACTATTTTTGAAGCTAATTGGTAAAACATAGCATCCATAAAATCCTTGGACTACTGTAAAAGCCGTTAAGTGTTTTGATTCTTCGATTAACTTTATATTATCAGTTCAATCTTGTTCCCTTGAAAAGTGAAAAGAAAGTTACAGATTGTTGAGAAAAATTAGGAGATTTGATTTCAAAATGATAAACATATTGGAGAGAAATAAAATAATCCATAAACAATAGGGTATAAATTATGTGGAAAATTTTCAAAAATCTCCTGAAGATTTTGTACCCAAATGTCTTACACTATATGACATGTATGGATACACGCCACATGTATGTCATGCTTGCCAAACGTGAGTCGGAGGTTTTGTTATAAAATATTCGAGAAGTTTTGGAAAAGAACTCTAAATTATATAATGTATTTTTTTAGGGCAATATAACATATTCTTTATAAAGCGTATTTTTGAAAATGTAGATACATAATAATTAGATTGTAATGATACATTTTTCATTGAAAATTCTAAGGTACCAAAATCGATACATGTTACAAAACTCATAGAGTATAAAATACACAAAAAGCTAGTAATTATTTCATGAAACCACTATTAGTTTCTTATATTTCTTTTAACCATATAGCTTTGTAACCTAGCTGACATAGTTACTATAGAAAAACTGCAATTTTCATATCCTAATTCAAAAAAAGAAAAAAAAAAAAGGAAAAGAAGAAAAGAAACAAGAGGAAAGGACGCCAACCAAAAAAAAAAAAAAAAACCACGCAATTGGGCGCACTAGTTTCATGGGCCCAAAGCACAAGCATGGCGTGCTTGAGTGTGGATTCAAGGGTACCTAGAGCTCAGGCATTGCGTTAATGTGGCTTCCAATTTTGCAAGCAAAATTTTTTAGGGTTAATTTCACAAATCATCCCTAACCTTTTAGTTTTATCTCGATTTCGTCCACAACCTTTGTTTTACCACCCCACAGCCCTCAACTTTTGATAAATATGCACAAATTGTCTCTTTTTACACTATTTCACCAAAATTTTAACAAAATAATGATTATACCCCCTTAAACTTTTTAAACCTTTTTAAAGAAAATTTGAAAATAATAAAAAAACTTAAAAACCACCCCACCCCACCCCGACGTCCCCCTCCCCACTTGGGCCGGAAGTCCAGCTGTCGGAGTTGCTGCTCTGGCAGCATTTACGGGCAAAATAGGGGGAGAATCCATCCCGTTTTACTGCTGGAAATGATAGTGAAATTGAGGGATTCTTCTTCCCGTTTGTGCTGCTCTGTGCTAACGGAAATGGCAGCAGCGAAACGGGGAGGATTTATATAATTGGCGAAAACGCTGTCGAAATGGCAGTTAAATGGAGGGATTCTCCCCTCCCCATTTTGGCAGCATTGCTGCCATTTCCTGTAGCATTTGTACCGCTAGAGCAGCAACTCTAGGGGACAGCTGCCAGACTTCTGGCCAAATGGGGGAGGGGGACGTGGAGTGTGGTGGGTGGGGGTAGTTTTTAAGTTTTTTATTATTTTCAAACTTTTTTAAAAAAATTAAAATGTTTAAGGGGGTATAATCGTCATTTTGTTAAAAGTTTGGTAGAATAGTGTAAAAATAGATGATTTGTGCATATTTATTAAAAGTTGGTGGTCGTGGAATGACAAAACAAAGGTTGAGGACGAAATCGAGACTAAACTGAAAGGTTGGAACGATTTCTGAAATTAGCCCAATTTTTTATAATGGTTCTTTACATAAAAATCTCTTTTTTTTTAAATAAAAAATTTGAAAAATATACTTCTATTTCAAATTATTTGTGAAATCAACCTACTCAATTGTAAAAGTACTCCTATCAAATTTTAATTAATTTCAATCTTATATAATAATATTTATTATTAAGTAGTGGTTTACTAACAGACCGCTGCTACGCCACCACAGCTAAGTCACCGCCATAAAAAATAGTAATAAATAAAAACATCACAACAAAACTAGAGAAATTGATTTGAAGATGATAAGAAAACTAGCAACAAAAACTAGGGGAAAAAAAACCCAAACGCATTGTAACTAAAATAAATAAATAAATAACCTGCCAAAAAACAAATAAAGGATAACAACGCGATCACGTAAAATATCTACGGAAACTAAGAAATTAATGGTAACACCCATTGGAAAAATCAATAAATCATGCTAATAGTGTTGTTACCATTGCAACAAAGACAAAAATATTATGGTAACAACTAATCGAAAACCACCCAAAAATGAGTAGAAAATCGATGTTAACAAGTAACAAAAAAAATAAAAACATGGTAACAATGAAGAAAATCATGTTAACAGGTAACAAAACCTCGAAATAATGTTAACATGGTAACAAATAACACTGAAATTTACCGGAAAGCATGATATCATGTTTAAAGAAAATAAAAAATCAAAATTTAAAAAATGAAATGTTAACAAGAAGACCAAAAGTAAAAAGTTTCAAAAAAAATAAAAATAAAAATTAGGAGGAAAAAAAAAAAAGAATGCCTACTATTCGCAGCAACTTAAAAGAGGTATAAAAAAAAACTTAAAAAGGCATGCTGTCGTTCAAAGCAACATTGGGGAGGTGTTGCCACCTCCCAGATCTGATTCACCATTGAATTGTTGGTGTTGCAGTCATGGACATTGAGGGTTGAAGGTTGCGTGTTGCAGCCGTGGTTGATCGTCACAGATTGGTGGACATGGTTAACACTTAAGAATGTGGCGGCTGGTGGGAGTCGGGCAGTGGGAGGTGGTGAAGGGATGGTGGCGGCTATTGAGGGAGATGATAAAATCTAGTAGCGTTGTGGATATATATTATATATAAATAGTAAAATGAAAAATGATTATATTTTTGTGGTAATAAATAAATTAATAATTAATAATAAGAAAAATAGAAAAATGGGTGGTATTTTTATCGGTATGACTATAGAAACAGATCGAGTTCTGAGTTTTAAGCCCGACCAACAATTACAATGGGCCACGTCATCTGATACAGATGAAGGGGGAGAGGGAGGGGGACGTGGGGTGGGGTGGGGTGGGGTGGTTTTTAAGTTTTTTATTATTTTCAAACTTTTTTTAAAAATATGCAAAAGGTTTAAGGGGGTATAATTGTCATTTTATTAAAATTTTGTTGGAATAGTTTAAAAATAGACGATTTGTGCATATTTATCAAATGTTAAAGGATGTGGGGTGACAAAATAAATGTTGGGGACGAAATCGAGATTAAACTGAAAGGTTGAGGATGATTTGTGAAATTAACCCAAGAAATAATTTAAGGGTTATCTAAGTAATTTTGTCAATGCGCGTTTTCGTAAATAAAAATGTACTTAAAAAGTGTGGTATATGCAATAGTTTTGTAGTAGTAATAGAATTGCCCTTTCTCTAATTATCACTTTTCATAATTATTTTGTAGAAAAATTGTTTTTATCTTTCCACCTGCAGGTGCAACGATATTTGGTGGTATGGTAATGGCTTTGTTACTTGTATACATAGTCCAAAAGTTGAAAAATGGTTTGCATCAAGTACAATTATGAAAAATAACAGCTCGTGTGGATGGATACATTTTGAGAAATTTTCTAAAGAGATAGATCAAACTTCAAAAATAGAGCCTAATCGCTCATGTAGCACAAATCTAACAAACTCTAAAAATAGAACCTGATATATCTCTTTAAAAAGATTGTACATTTTGGCTTTGAACAAAGGTTTCCTTCTTGTTTTATGGACCTTACTTTTTAGCCAAAGGCTAGTTTTGGACGACCAGTGCTATGTTGGCATGCACAATGTGATAACTTGGAGACATTAGTTACTTAATGTGATACCAATGGTGGACACCCCATAATTTCGTCAAGAATTTGGAAAAAGAAATGAAATTTATTTACAAGCCTTCGAGGGACGTCACCTCCCAAACAACACAAAGGTTGATGCACAAAAAACTGCCTCATTCCGTAAACTAGCGTCCGTTTGCAAATTCATTTCAATGAGTTTTAATGAGAAATAAAAAGATAGAATGAGTGGAATTGAATGATAGAGATTTATACGGTATATGTGAGTCCTATAAAATATGTAGATATAATTGGTTTGACTAACTTTTACTTAAAATAGAATTAATTTGCAAATACAAATACGGATGGAAGCCGTGCAAGGAACCAACTTCAACAAGGAATAGGAAACACAGCTCCTACCAAAAAGAAAAGAAACAAAAATAAGGTAAAATTCTTACTTGCTTAGGAATTAAAGATGCATTGAATTCTAACATGGATAAATAAGGTAAGTACGAGGAAAAAATTTCAGTACTCTATGGAATACTGAACTCGGTACTCTTGACTAATCAGAGACCTGTATGTGGATTCAAAAACCTCAATTTATTATTTAATTTGGACCCTGAATCTCATATGTAAATCCCTGATTGGCTAGGAGTACTAAGTGCTCAGTACTCCTAGAGTATTAGATTTTTTTCCGTAAGTACGCTCTACATCCTTACTTGTTTAGGAATTAAAGATGCATAGAATTCTAATCTAGATAAATAAGATAAAAGTGGAATTACAATACAATTAAGTTATTATTCTTGCATAATTTCAGACTTGAAGAAAATTCCAACGAACCGTGTGAATTATTTTCGGCCTAAGAAATAAAATTTGCATGCTTCAATAAAATATTTAAACTCATAAAATCCATACAAATATTAAGTAAAACTATTTTCTGACATTGCAGAACAAAAATTCAAACATGCCAATACGATTTTGGTTCTAACAAAAACGTTAACTTGCATTTCAGGAGACGCTATAGAAACAGGGCCAACTGACTCGTCGCCATTTGCAGAAAATTTTTCCGTCCATTTCTATTTTGAAACAGAAAGTTACTCCCAGTCACTGATGATTTGGTGGCTAGAAGCTGAAGTTGTCATCTTGGGCTTGAAATAAACTCCAATTGACGCCACAATATTTTCATATCTAGTGCCGTGAAATCCACCAAACTGTTGGTTACCTAACCGGAAGCTGAACTCCTCACCGGACTGAGGCTGACCAAAGGGTCCGTATGTTCCAAAATTGGTGCCAATTGTTATCGAAATCAAAAAATTTTCGTAAGTACTGGTGTGACCACTGATCCATGTTATATATTCTGAAGGGTGATCCAACTTTACCTGCATCATAAGTTGTGATGATAATTTTTTCCAGTCTAATATATTTACTTAATTGAGATTTGACAATTTATAATTTTTCAGTTAAAGCTGTTGTGAAAACAATTTTAATCAAGTAAATTCCACTTTTTAGCTAGTAGAATTTCGAGATCACAAGGGCTTGGAGTCAAATTGAAACTTGCCCCAAATTTGGGTAGATGCCTTAGTTTTTTATATATAAACGAGAAATAGTAAAGACATGCGTGAATGAAAATAGAGATGGACTACTTACAGCATCAAATTTGAGTCCAGTCCTGTTACCATGGAAATCGGATAGCACTAGCTTCCCATCCTCAGAATACTGAAATTGAATCGCATTGATGAAGGTATCGTGCCAAATAAAGATCTGAACTATATTATTTCGCCCCTTTTCATCCCATACTTTGCCATTTTCGCCTCCCACCGGACCGATCTTTATCATATTTGGATCTTCTTCCATTACTTGGCTTTACCTTTACCCACTTACAAAAACAGGGATCTTCTCCCTCTCGTATGGAGTCGAAAAGATAGAGAAAAGGGGGGTTTTGACTACACAGTGACGAATATCAAAACTTTTGTTCAAATGGGGGTTGATTAGAAATTATATAAAATACAGAATTACTAAGATACCCCCTCCAGATAGTTGTAAGCAAACACTTACAAAATTTCTGAATAATAACCTGACGGCTCTATGTAATTAAGGAAATCAAAAGTAATTAGCCTAAGTAAATTGTCTATTTTGCCTTTGTCTTGTTTTATTTAGTTTTCTGAAGAACTATTTATATGGTTTAAGTACAAACTAATAATATGGTAAAACGTATAAAATATACTGTTATATATCAAAGGTTTTTCGTTAATTTTTATATTTAATTATCTTATTTTTCCTTCTAGATCAGAAGTAAATTTATGTTTTCTAAGTGTAGCTATACTAACAATCGCATTAGGAGATTCTCTAGACGTTTTCAACTCTCTACTTAATATTTGGTAAAATATTCTTAAAATTTCTCTTTGATTTTTCAATTGAAGAGATATTTGAGCCTTTAGTTTACCAAACTTCTTTGCCATACACTCATCTAAATTAACAAGAACTTCTTTAGACATGAAATGAAAGATGAATATGTAAACTATAGAATGAACAACTCATGTATTAAAGAAGATATATAATCTACCACTTATAATTACCAATACTTTTTTCTATATATAGATCTATCACGCTTCTTTTTAAATTTGCTTTTGAAAGATTTTTTGCCAAAAATATTTCAGTTAAATCTGAACATAACCAGACACCTCACTTTCTGTGTTCCTTCTACGCCCTCCCACTTCTACAATGGCAATTAACTTGCCTATGTGTACGTCTGAGCAACCAACATCACTTCAAAATATTCCAGCACAACTCAGTTTCGTTTCCTACCATTGAGTATATTCTTAAAAACAATTTTATAAAGAATAACTTATGAACTCATACATAAATAAAGTATTGTTACTTACATAGTGACTTCATATATATCTGTATGAAATATTTAATTATTCATGCATTTTAGTTTGATGATATGCTAACAGTTTGATATTCTTCTACTATTCTTTTTAATCTCTTCTAGTCGTACCATGTACTTTCTTCGTTTGTAGTAATAAGGTAGAGATATATTAAGGGCAGAGAGGAAAAAGACTGAACAAAGAGTTTTATTGATGTAGTTTTTCAGTAGAGAAAGTGATGATTACATGGGTGCTATGAGGAGTATAAGAAGTATTTTATAAGAATTGCCAGATGTATTTTTTTCTCATTCCAAGATATTACAAATTCTGATGCCTTGCATTCTATTATGCTTTCTTTTGTCTTCACATGCAGTTTGACATGCATCGGTTTCTATAATCCTTTCACATTTTCTATAGGGTAATTATAGTTCTCGTAATTCTTCGTAACGATCTTTTATTGTTTGGACCTCTTCTTTGTCGTTTTTATACCATGTCTATCTTTTTTCTTTTTTCCTTTAAACTTATTTTGTAAAAGAGTTAAGCGCTTAGCTAGTTGGGTACATACTTCCTAGTTTGATTAACTAATCCTAAGAAGCTTTGTAATTTTACCTTATTCTTAATATGATTATCAAATTCTTGTATTTTTATTCATATATGCTTTTGTAGTTTAATTCCTTCTTGACTAATAGTAGAGCTTAAAAACTCTACATTTTCTTTAGCTATTTTCATCTTTGGTGCTGATAATATAATACCATTATTTTTCACTATATCTATAAATATATTAAGATGTTTTATGTGTTCTTGTCTTGTTTGTGAAAACATTAGTATATCATCAATATACACTGTTATAAAGTAATAGTAATCTTTAAATAGCTCTTCCGATCTCTTTGAAATTCTCCAATACTATTTTTGAAGCCAAATGGTAAAAACATTCCATTCGTAAAATCCTTAAAATATTGTAAAAGTTGTTAAGTGTTAATATTTTTCTGTTAACTTTATATGATAGAATCTAGATTTTAAATCGAATTAGGAGAAAGATCTTTTTCTTTCAATTTGATTAAATAAAATTTCTTGGTTCGGAATTGGATATTTCAACTCTTTAGTAATTTATTACCATGCTAGATTTTCTTCCATTTTGTTCTGAATATTTCATTACTATGAAAGTTGGACTACTATGTTTACTATTAGATTCCCTTATAAATTTCTTTTCTAACATTTCCTTAATATGCATCTCAAATTTTGACAAATCTTTTGGAGTTTATTTAATTAGTTTTACACTAATTATTTTAGTTTTATTTTCTAAAAGTATATATGCCATATGTTTATTTATATCCTATTTTTTCTAATGGATTATTACTAGATAATTTTAGTAATTGTGTTGTTATTTTTTCCATTACTAGTTAGTCAAAATGTTCTTCTATTAAGCTTATCCTATTTTTATTTGGAAATTTCCACGTTGTGCTGCTATATGAGGTATTTTTTTCTCTACTATAAGGCTCATAGATTCTTATTGCTATAGTTATATAGTGACATGGAGTAGTTAAAAGTATTGTTTTCTCATCTATGGTAATGGGTAATATTGTTTGATGGAATTGGTTCCTAATAGTATGTCTCCTGACATGTCATTAAATTGATACACATAGGGTATCTGTAACTCATATTTTCCTATATGTATTTTTACGTTTCTTGCGACTTTAGTAATTTTGTGCTACCATCAAAATATGCCAATATAATTCTTTTTTCATTACTTTTCCTTTCAGTCCACATATCTAAAGGTAAGATATTTTCTTTCAATATACTAGATACTACTCATGTATCAAGTAGGACATGGTAATTTCTACTAAAATATCCTTATATAGTTCATTTTTACTAATATGTATATATGTTATCTTCCTCCTTTTGTCTTATTCATAATAGTCTAGGTATCACTAGATTTTTATTTTTTATTTTTATTATTATCTTGTCATTTCGTATATGGTATGGTTTTATCTTTTCTAAAAAGTCAATACCTGATAGTAATTATATATTTACTTCTCCTATATGTTCTATATATATTTATTATTATTATTTCACTTCTTTTATTTATTCTTATAGGTAATTCTACATAAGTTTTCATTGTATGTATATATCAAAATAATCTTGTATCTGAATTGGGTTATTAGTTATTTTTAATCCTAAATTACATATTATTCTTTTTTTACATAAGATACAATTTCTCCCGTGTCTATTTGTAACTTTTGTTGTTTTCATATTCCATTAGTATTTATTTCCATTAGTATTTCAAATTGTTTCGTGTCATTATTTTTGGATAAATCTATTTATTATTTTTGTTATGGCTAGGTTTTCTAGACCTTTTCTTTCTATATTAGGGATCTTTTCTCTAAGAATATTCCTTCTCATACTAATTGATCTTCTTTAAAACTGTATATTTGAGTCTTGTAGATTAGTTAATCTTCTTGCATAAGGAAAATCAATACCTATATCTAGAGGTGAACACGGTTCTGTTCGGGTGGTTTTTGATTTATTTTTGAACCAAACCATCAGATCTGGTTTGGAGATATTATAAACCAAATCAAACTATTTAATTTTTCAAACCAAACCTATTTTTCAGTTCGGTTCAGTTTTTAGCTATGGTTTCTATCGATATAATGAGAATAGACTCAAAACTTAATAGTTTTATAAATATAAATATTCTATTATACTAATATGTTTTTTGAATACTACTACCAATATTAAGCTCATCAAATTTAGTAAACAAACATATCTATCTATATATTAATTAAATGAGAGGTTGAAATAGCAAAAATTTGACAATGAATTAAACAAGATGATAGTTATAGGGAATTACTTGATTTGAAATGTTACAAGATTATTGCTCAAATGAATGACAAAAATTAAAAGATGGTTATTAGCAACATAATTATTATTTTGAATAGCGACTTGAATTGCATCAGTTATGTCTTAAGATTAAAAAAGTGTTATTCAAGTGTGGTTATTGGTTGGTATAAGGTATAACAACCTAATTATGATACTATATTAAGTAATAGGGCTTCTCAAACAATAAGCTTAAATAAGTCATTTGTTAAGATGATAAAACATCACATCAGAAAATAAAAGGGACAATTGTCATGAGTTTTGTTGGCCGATCTCTCTTAAGCCTCCAATTGTATTCATTCCCACGGCCTATTCTTAAGAATATATAAATTCCTTTTCATGTATATAAAGGAAATTCGTCGAAAAAGGAAAAGGGCAGTAGAAGACGAAGTAAAACTCACCAAAACACCACCCGTATACTTGGAAAAGCTCCATCTTCATATATATAAGGAATCCAACTTGAAATATTACTTTTGATTAAGGAAAATAAAGGTTTTAAAGGCACTTATCAACAAGTCAAGGAACTTATTGAAAAAGGTGAGTATTCTTAGGGACTTTAAAGTGAATTTCATAGTATTTTATAAATTAAATGAAGTTTTGGGTTAATTGAAAAAAGGAACGCTATGTCTTCTTTAATAAAGGATAACATAAGAGGCTAATGTTGAATTCTAAGAAGCCAAACATGTACGTATGAAATTAATAAAAGGACTTTAGGTATGAAAGTATTATGTATGTAGTTTCTACCCTTCAATTTTAAAAGGTCATAACTGATAATATATGTGAAATTTTAATAAGATACAATTTGAAAAATGATCTTCTATGTATTGTCTATCATCTGGAATTTGAATGACACTGTTTAGAGACCCGTAGGAGTTTTTATGACATGTTTTATGAAAATGATCAGTGGGCATCGGAAGACAGATTTTTAGGAGGTTGAAAAATATCTTGGCATTATCAACGTAGTATTCTTGAGCTCAATTTTATATATAATGAACTTATATGAATTTTCTACCTTCTAGGAGAATTTCATAAGCATACGATACCATTCTTAATTTTAAAATAATTTCAAATGTGCATTGCACGACAGGAAAACTAAACAATCATTGCTTGAAGAGTTGAATTAAGTCTTAATTCAATAAGTAGTGTACATGGTTGATGGAAGAGTTTAGTTAAGTGTAGAAATGAAGGTTTCGAGGATATTTATCAATAACTTAAAGAATATTTGGAAAAATCAAGTTAAAGAGGGGAGTAACTAATACTTTGATTCATTTTCTACATTCATGGAGATTTGACAAGATAAGTATGAATTTTGATTGATGATTTCTATGAGATGAACATGGATTTTGATGCATTGAAAAGAATGATTGATTTATTGCATTTGAATCAATAGTTGCTCTACCTGTTTTGTATTTGCTTTACTTTGATTTGTTGCCATACTAGGAGCCATCTAATTATATCGAGATGGACGACGATTAGTGTGGTATTTATTTTGTTTGAAATTCCAGTAGGGGTCAACTGAGATTCCAATGTAGATCCACTTAAATGTACATGGCCATGATTGAATTGGCATGAATCTTGCGAGCACCATGGGTGGTAGTTTAACTAGTGATATGACCTTTTTATACATTTAAAAGCTTTGTGTATTCAATGGTTTTTGTGAAAATAAATCTTTCAAATGAAAGGTGAATCAAAGTATTTTTGTTACTCACTGAGTACTTTATACTCACTCTATTTTTCTACAATTTTTATAGATGATTGAAGATATGATATTTTAAAAGCAAGACAAGCCATGAGTTGGAGCATGTTCGCGAACGGGAGTAGAGTTTTGCATGTAATGAAAGCTTATCTTTCGAGCTACTAGGAATGCAATTATGAACCTCATACTTTTTGTAGTTATAAGCATGTCCACATTCCTATAATATATATATATATATATATTTTCACGCCTTATAATATATACGATAAAATGATTTGAAGCTTACTTTTTAAGGTAAAAACTTCCCAATGATTTAGTTTGCTTTGGTAATTGATGAGATATACCTATTAATATAACTTGTTGTGTTCTTTACATTTTATTGAAGAATCTAGTTTTAATGATTTTTTAAAATTGAACAACGTACTAGTTTAAGTAATTAGTCTTATCGAATGTTAAATTCTATGTGACAAAAATAAATTTTGTTTGTATTGTACGTCTCGTCCCCTCTATTTTTACTGAAACTTCCGCTCTAGTATTTGTAAATTACTATAAGATATTGTCAAAATTCTTGTAAATTACTAAATTAGCGGGGGCATGACAGAGGTGATGTGGTAATTTTGCCCATGATTTTCACACCTAAATTGCACTTAGTAAGGACATTTCGGCTATTTTAATTATTCCTGTGGTGACCTATATGGTAAAGTCTAATTTTTATTCTTTTTCCTTCATTTTTGATTTGTTCTTATTGTATCTAATCTGCTCTTAGAAATTACTACGCATCTCTTTCTTCTCTCTCATCAAAGAATCATAATCCAATCTACTTCCTCTTGAAAATTCTCTATTTTTCTTGTCAGAATATGTTTATAGAAGTACCGTTTTATTTAAGTATCTAAATCTCAAAATTTTAGAAAAACATGGTTAATTAACTATTTGTTAATTTCTCCAGAAAATTATTTTAAAGGTATTAATTAAATTTGTTAAAAAATTAAGTTATTAAATTACTAAAATAAACCATATTGTTACAAATAATTCCCTTTTAGAGTACAGAACTCAGTCAATGAATTTAACAATCATAAATGAATTAAGTCCCTTGATATTTGTTTGCATATTACTTACACATTAATAATTTTTTAATTAAAATATAAAAAAAGGTTCGGTTCGGTTTAAGCAGCTTTTTAAGCATCGAAACCTAAGCCAAAATATTTCAAGCGGTTTGAAATTTTCTCAAACCAAATTAGGCCATTTCAGTTTTCAAACCAAGCTAATCCAAATCATTTTCGTAGATTGGTTTGGTGCTTCGGTTTGACGGTTTATATGTCCATCTCTTATTTATATCTTTTGGTATTGTCATTCTTGGATTTTCTCTTGCTATTTTGAATTCTAATAGATTCTTAAATATTGGTTCTATCATATGAGTTTCTTTAACATTTTTAAATATTATTTTGTGTTTGCTTGTAAAAGCACATGCTGCTTTTATTGTTAGACTCATGGTTTTACTTCTTGGATCCATACATTCCTCTTCGTTTCTAATATAGTGTTAATATCTTATTTTTATTTTGTTCTGTCATGCTCATACTGGAATTTGGCTTTATTGTAAATTTTACCTTTTGGCATATTAAATTTCTTGTTACTATTCCTATTAATGTATCTTGTACTGAGCTTGTTATTCTGTCATCCATCATATAAAATCCTATGGGTGTATCTATTCCTTCTTTAAAATAAGATTTTGCTATTATTTGAATTGCTTGTAAATATATATTTTTTATTTTTCTTCATAGTTCATGATTCAATTGATTTAATTCCTGCCATATGATTTCTCCACTTATAATAGGTATTAAAGTGTTTCCTGTTATATTTTCTATGTCTATGGGATGACTGTGTGTTACATATTCTATTTCTTTATCCTTCTGTCAGAATGGCATGTTAAATAATTCTTTTGGTTCGATATCTAATTTTGATTTTAATATTTTTTCAAATTTCTTTGGATTAAATATTAAATTTTCATTAATATTTTCTTCATTTTCTTCTTTTTGGTAACTACATTCTGCTTCATTTTCTTCTCTTATCATGTTTATGTAAAAATATTCCTCTTCACTATATTCACTTTCAGAGGATTCTAATTCCATTACTGTATTTATTAATTCTTGTTCTACTATTTTATATAATTCTTTGTCTTCAGGAATATATTCACATTCTTCTTCTTGTTCTATAGGTATTAATTTGTAATTATCACTTTTAATTAGAAATATATACATCATGTTCTTCTTTTTGTTTTGTTAGGGTGTTCCGATGATATATGTCCCACTTCTCCAAATGTAAACCATTTACATATCTTAGGATTTTTTGGATATGTTTTTGTTTTATTTTCTCTTCTTTTTAAATATCTTTTACATGGTTTCTATATCTTTTAAATGTTTTCTTATAAAGTTTCCTGAATTTATTTTTCTCATAAATTTTTCTTCTCTTATATGGCTTAAATGTCTAGCATCCACATTGAGTTGGTTTATATTGTAGTTTATTACAACATAGTTTCTCATATGTTTTATGATATTTCAAAATATTATTAGCTTGCAGACATCTTTCTTGTTGTTTTTGCTCTATAAATTGGATTCTTGCTCCTAGGATATCATTTTCTCATGGTAATCCTAGTCTTATAAATTCTTTATTCAATTCTAAGTTTCATGGATTAGGTAAATTGAAAAATATTAGGTTCATAAATTCATAGGCTCCTTCTACAACTATGTATCATGATTTCACATAATATTCTCTAAATTCACAAGCAAATTATCTAAAATAACACATATCACATATTGTTAAATTAGCAAGTAAGTACCTATTTGTTCTTTTTTAATCTTCTATTGTATTGGTATTTATTGCTAGTTTATATTCTAAAAATGATATAAAACTATATCTATGACACCATATAATACCACACAGACATGTAGCGTACACCGAGACATGCTACACGGGAAACCATTCCCGTGTGAAAACCATTACCGTGTGGCGTGTCCATATGCACGTGACATAGTCATATGGCACCATATAGTACTAGATCAAAACTTGTGTACATTCTCTTCTTAAAATTTCTTCATATCTACTTAATATCGTTAATATTTTATCTTGGTCATTTCCTCTCACGAGTGTCTTAAGTTCTTCACTACTATTTTTCCACCATCTTGCTGTAATTCATATGAATGTATTATTCAACATTAACTGGAATTGTCTTTATGTTAATTCTCTAATGTATGTCATCATTGTCATAGATTTCATCTCTAATTCTAACTCATGGTCTATATCTTATGCACGTCTCAAGTCAAATTATTTTCCTTTTGATCTATTTGGGTTTCCATACTTCTCTACGCTGTATATTGAGTAGGGTAATTATTATTTAGTTTTGTACAATATTTTTTGTGTTGTAGTGAAAATTTAATTGAAGATTGTTTTTTATCTTGTCTTTGTAGCATATAAGCATCTGGTCTATTTGTTATATTTGTTTTGTTTGTTACATTGTTTGCCATTTCCTCTTGATTAATTTGATTTGTTTTAGGCAGTGTTCTAAAAAGAGCACTTAGACAGGAAGTAGCACCCCTGCGCCTTGCTTAGGCTATAAGCGAGGAAAAAACGGTCAACAAAAATTGTTGACCGCCTAGGCCCACTTTTTGATGTCTAGGCGAGACTTTTTTTTTTTAACACTTTCAAGATATGGCTCTCATAAAGAAAGATATTCATTTAAACTTAAAACTAAACATAAAGTATCAAGACAATAATTAATTTACCTCAAAGTCTACAAAAGTTTCTTTACATAGTCACTTGTACAAAGGCCTATCTTATTCATAAGCCCCAATTATGTTGCCTTTTTACAAAACTTTCAACGTGAGACAATCAAAAAGTTAAAACAATACTATTAAATTTCTTTTTCAAGATGGAAGTTTTGCAGCCGATAAACTTTTTTAAAAATCATCATTATTATATTACTTTTTTGAGCAATAGTCAAGAATAATTGTTTTGATATATAATGCAACTGGAATTTGTAATATTATAAGGATTTTTTTAGAGAAAATTATTCAGATTTATAATATGTTTATTAATTCTATTTAAGTTATGGCTATTATTATATGCAATATATATACACACTTGAAGAATTAGTGTTTATACATATTCTCATTTATTTAAGTGGTTTTCTTGTTAGTAAACAGTGTGAAATGAGTTTTCTTACTTTTATTTTAAGTAGTAAGTGTTATTTATTTTTGACAATTACATTATTTTTGTAATACTTAATCCTTATAAATGTATAATAAAATAGGAATTATCTATCTTTTACCTTTTGAAAATATCAAAATTGTATTATAAAATTATTAAATGTATAAAGTAGATATAATATTTATGATTTTATATTCATTTTCCAATTTAGAATACATATTTCAAATATTTAATAATTTTAGATTTATTAAAATTAAAAAAAATTGAGAAACACTTTTTAAAGCTTAAGCGCCGCTCACAATGCTTGAAGTTCGAGGTCAAGGCTTTTTCACCCTTCACGCTTTTTAAAACATTGGTTTCAGGTGGTGGTTGTCTCATAGTGGTTTGTTGTCCCATATGAGTTGATGATGGTTGTCCTGAAGATATTATAGCTTGATTTATATTTATTTCTTCCAGTTTTAAATTCTTAAATTTTTCTATATGTTCTTCTTCTGTTGGGTCTTTCATAAATTTCTCTGGATTTGTTCTGTTAGCAATTAGTTCCTAGTCTAACTTAGCTTTTAATTATTTATCAGTTATTATTCTGTTAGGTTTTCTTTTTTTTTCATTTTTTCATATATTTTTGTTAAGTTTTTGTTTATGATTTCTAAATTTTTCTCTATATTTTCTATTTTTTTTGGTATTATGTTTTCTTTTATATTTTCTTCTTTTGTAACTTTTATCATACTAATTTGTACTAATTTATAGTTTCTAATTAAATTTTCTTTCATGGCTCTCATGCCACTATTAAATAGGATCGAATCTTAATTAATCGTAAATTAATGCTAAATTACCTGCAATTATTAGATTTTCAAAGAGAAGGGTAAAAATGTAATTTTTTATTAGTTTTTTTTTCTAATTTTAATACTTTAATCCCTAGTTACACAAAATTTTTTAGATGATCGCTAGTTACACAAAACTTTTAATTGAAACCCCTTTTAAATGAAGTTTTTTGTTGACATCTTGTTTTAGCTAAATTTCCCGAAAAGGTGAAAATAACTCATGAAATTACGTATTACATAGAACGGCTATTTATACATATACAAACAAACTTGCAAAAAGACACTTGGCATAGGGTCAAAAAAACTAATGTTGGGTTAAAAAAACTAATGTTATGACTACCATAATTAATTAATTTATTTGCAACACTCTTTTCTGAATGACTATTTGTACATTAACTGTCTCGTTAAAAACTTTAATTGATTAAAGTCCAATAGGAAAAAAGTACAAACTCAGGGAAAAAAGTACAAACTCAAAAAAAAAAAAAAAACTACAATAACTCATAAAAAGTTACAATATATTACTAACATTCAGAGTGCATTTGATTGGAGGGTGGAAAAGTAATTGCAATTTATTTTCCATGAAAAATGTTTTCCTAGCTCCCCCATGAGAATTGAAAATCTTCGCTTTTTTGCCTACAGAAATATTTTTCATGAAAAATAAAATTGTATTTAATTGGTTTATAAAAATTTAGATAAAAAATGGCATTTTTCATAGAAAAAATTTTTCAATCAAACGCAAAAATATATAATAAGAAAATACTGTCTTGTTAAATTCCTACCCAGTGTAACAACATCGTTGTGTGCAGGTAAATGTGGCACTTGATGATTCCTTCAGTTTGTAATGGTCCTTGATGGCTTCATCCCACATGAATTTTGATCATTTAATTCGTTGATCCTCAGCTGTCTTCGAAGGTGGCAGGCATTTTTTTTTGGGTACTATACAACCCCCGAGTTTTTCTAATGAACCAAACTTGGCTCTTTATACAGAGCTAGACTACTAATAAAAATCAGCTAAGTCACATGCATATCTGGATCATTAGAAATTAGGCCCCTTCTCCCAGGGAAGGCGTGGACAAATCTTATAGTGTGTTTGGCAACTCCATTTATAAACTAATATGTTTATAAAATATGACATGACATTATTTTATTGGTCTCACTTTTTTAAAAAAGTCAAAAAATAAAAGTTAAGCCATAGTTCTTGACGTTTCACAGAAAACAACTAATAAAATGATCCACATAATAACTTATAAACCAATTTATAAACCACTCAGTTGCCAAACTTTTCAAAACTTAATCCCCCTTCCACTCTTGCAAGTAAAATTGTTCCTAATTACTTTGTAGAATTATTTTTTTCACCAGTGGCAGGTAAAGTGATATTTAGTGATTTTCGGCGATATGGAACGGCATTTGTTACTTGTATATATGGTCCAAAAGTAGAAAAATGGTTTGCAAAAAAGTGGATGCAATTAGACACCAGGACATCATTATGAAAAATAATAATAGGGTTTGTCTGGATAGGTATCATACTATATGGTGTTAGATCCGTACTATACTAAGTGACTGTTTAATTCTCATTATTGACATTGATTTATAATGAGAAATTATAATGAAGTAAAATGAGTGGTGTAGATTTAATAAAAATTTAAAATTTATAGTTATAAATGAGCCGTTGTCAATTCAATTGTTAAATCAGTAGCAAATGAAATTATAGAGAGAAATTCGAAGAGAATCAAACAAGAGGTAACATTACTACGTTCTACTACTTCTACACCACATAATTTCGACAAGAATTTGAAACAAGAAATAAACTGATTTACTCGCCTTTGAGGCAACATTGCTTCCCAAACAACACAAGGTTGATACACAAAAAAAGGGCTTCATTTCATAAACTAGTTAACATATATGTACAAATACATGGGAAGCCGTAATAGGAACCAACCTCGAAAAAGAATAGGAAACAGAGATCACCCCAAAAGCTTCCATTACATGCCCATGTATTTTGGTAATTTAAGAGTGTTAGACTAATTTCTGTTTTGAAATAGAAATAGTCTACCGACGGAACGGGGCTTAACGTTTCCGTTTCCGTGCAGCAGGTTTTTTCGCAGCTGGTGCAACAAGCTGCGTGAGCGTGATAGAATTTGAAGGTGTGATGGGCTTGAGATAAACTCCAATGGACTTGACACAGTTGTCATCGGCAGTGCCATGAAATCCACCAAACTGTCGATCGCCTTACCGGAAGCCGTACTCCTTGTGGGATCCGGTGTATCGACCAAGGGTCCATATGTTCTACGGTTGGTGCCAAATGTGAGGGAAATCAAAGGACCATCATTGTAACCCTTGTGAACACGGATCCATGTTATATATTCCAAAGGGTGATCCAACTTTACCTACACCAAGAATAAATTGGTTTGGTATAATAATAATAATAATAATAATAATAATAATAATAATAATAATAATAATAATAATAATAATAATAATAATAATAATAATAATAATAATATAATTCAACGCAGTATCAAAACAAAAAATAAAATACTTAAGCAAAAATTAATTGGAAATCAAAGAAAAATAATCAACCAATTAATTTCACTTAAGCCATCCCCAAGACTAGAGTACCCAAAATCTGGGATAAAATACTACTTTTTTTCCCAACACCCCCAAATTCGGGGTCAGCATTCTGCTTCCTGCATTTCGAGTGTAGTATTTTCTTGTTTAACAAAGTACATTTTATTCTTTTAGCTACTAATTTAAGTATTTTACGATCACATCGGAAAATGAAACTTGCCCTAAATTTATTTTGGGGGTAAAGTTTCCGAAAATCTATTGGTGGAAGGAGAAATAATGGGAGTAAGAGGAGATGGGCTTACGACATCAAACTTGCATCCGGTCATGGCACCATGACAATCAGAGAGGAGCAGATTTCCATTCTCATCAGAATACTGAAACTGAATCGAACATATCTCGTTTTTCTCGTCGTCATGGCCTCATGGGAAATAAAGATCTGAACTATTTTATTTCGGCCCTTTTCGTCCCATGCATTTCCTTTTCTGCATCCCGCTGGTCCGATCTTTATCATATTCGGAGCTTCTTCCATTATTACTTGGCTTTACCCATTTGGAAGACTGAGATTCCCCACTTTCTTCTTTAAATATTTTACTTATTATTATGGAGTGCACAGGATAAATGGAGCAGAGGCGGGACGTAAAAGAAGGAGAGCGGGAAAAGATAGAAAATGGTTTAAAGCTGTTTATCTGGATGGATCGTACGGATGCGGTTCTTGGAACTGGCAGCTTAAACAATGCCAACCATTTAAAATTTACTTCGATTTGTCAACTAATTTTAATTTTAATTTTTAGACACATAGTAATATTATATTTAAATACATATTTAATGTGATATAAAATCTCACATTCTTTTAATCATTATCTCTACACAGCACAATTACATCTCGACACTTATATAAAATTTGAATTTTAAATTCATTTAAAAACTCATCTAAATTTAAATAGTTACCAAACAAACCTTTAGTCTTGATTCCGTGTCATGTGTTAACATGATTAATTTTGATTTAGCACTATACACATGCACTCTATGATACCATACAGTCATATAGCGTGTATCAAAGCCCGTCACATAGTTGTGATTTCTTAAGCGGCGTGCCCTGATACATATTACATGACTGTATAATATCATAAGGTGTCATATATATAACACTAGAATAAGACTCTTAATATGACGTCATATATAAAAGGAAATCAATAATGGTTTCACTAAACACTTCTCTGGTGTTAATATTATGGATGGCAATTTACTCCGACCTGACCGCTAACCCGTGGTGTCCCAAATAGAATGAGAACAAAAAAATACCGTCCCACGGGTTGACAGGGCCGATCAAGGCATGATCAGCCCGCCCCTCCACGGGTCGCGGGGAGGGACGAATCGGGGTGGCCTCGATCCATTTAGTGTGTTTTAAAAAAAAATGATTATACAACCTCAAATTTTATGAAAGAAATTTTTTGAAGGGTCGTTATTAATTTCAGGTAGCTTAGAAACCCCAAAACTCATCACCAAATCCCAAAAAAAAAGGAAAAAAAAAAGAAAATTTTAAACATGACAGCAAACGAGGTAGTTTGCTACTCTGAACCGCCCCCCGCGACCCGACAGGAAATAGTCGGGGCGGCGGTTATCAGGGTGGGCCAATCCGCCCCGTTGCCATCACTAGTTAATATGACACTATATATAAAAAGAAATCAATAATAATTTTATAAACACAATTGTCTGGCATCAAATGTATAGCGTTAGAAAGTTTCTAATTGGTAGCTTGTGAATTGCATCACTAACGTTAAGAAATCAAATTACGAATCATAAAATTATATACTTATCATTTGTTTATGCATAATAATCCATTATCGTAAGATAGCAAACGAAGTTAACTAAAATCAAGTGATAAAAATTAAAGAATGAATTATCCTATAATAATTCATTCATCCTACAGTATGTTTACAATAACTAGTCAACATAATAAAATTCACTCGCAATTTAATTTTTAACAAAACATATTACGATTAATTAAAAATTAATTATTATATGATAAACTTTTAAGTATTGTAGTGGTTAAATATTTATATTTTGGGCAAAGATTCAATAATAAATTTGGCAACAAGATAATTATTTTGCCAACAATTGAAATAAATACTTGAATTTTTCCATCTTTTCATATTCTAAAACTAAAATTTTATTTCTCAAATAAATACCTATGATCCAAAATATAATCGCAAGAGAATAGGCAAGGATTAGACATGCAAGATTTGTTAAGTATAAAGATATTTGTTATTTTTCTAAATATTAGACTTGCTACTTTTGCCAAGTTTTTGGACACTTGTCATTTTTATAAATAATAAACTTGCTAGTTTTGTCAAGTGTATAGAACACTTGTTATGCTTGTAATTTGTGGATTTCCATTGACATTTAAAAAAATTAACTCTAACACTTATAAAAAGGACCAAATGCAAGGGAAATTCACCATATCTCCATTCTTCTAACGCGATGTGCTTACTTGCCTTCCCCCTTCATTTGAAAATTCATCCAAAAATATTGTAGAAATGAAAAATACACTAAAACCTATCAAATACCTAGTTTTACACTTGAAAAGAGTCCTTTCCATATATAGAAAAATCATAACTTGAAAAATAGTTTTAATTAAAGAATAGCAAGACTTTGAAGGTACTTTTCTATATTAGAATTATTGAAACAATTTCTGGCAACTCTTTGAGGTGATTAACTAATATTTTGATTTCCTTTCTTTTGTTCATAACATTTTCATGAGATATGTATGGATTTTTGATGCATCGTCATTACGCAAAGAAATTGGTTTGTTGTATTTAAATCACTAATTAAAGCTCGACCCATTTAGCTTTGCTTTGTGGTCTTTGTTATTTTGGTTATGTGGTAATCTTTGTAGTATTATGGCTTTGCTACGTGATCTTGGCCATTTTGAATCTTTGAATCATATGCACACTAAGCGTAGTAGTTTAACTAGTGATAGGACCCTTTTGTGTATCTAAAGACTTTGTACATCCAAAGGCTTTGTGAAATATATGATTTTCTTGAAACTGTATTTTTTAAATGAAAGGTGAATCAAAATATTTTGTTACTTACTAAGTACGTTGTACGCACCCCTCATTCCATCTAACAATTTTGTAGGTATTAAATTAAAAAGTTTTGTGGCTGGATCGTCCCAAAGACGGAGAAGATACATGTATGTGATCGAGACTTCGGTATATGACCGAGATTTCGTTGTGGGTGGCCGATATAGTTATTGTGAAATGATATTACTTATAATAGTATTTGACTTGTATTTGTAAAGTATTGTCTTCAAAGTTTGAATTGAGATTTATTTCTCAAATACTTCCGCTATTGTTAAACGCCGATAATACGAGAAAATAAAGTAATAAATTTAGGGGCATGGCATCAAATTACTCATCCTTCTCCTACGAAGAATTATATCCACACTGAGCTAATTTATTCTCACATCAAATTTTTTATTTGCTTAAATATCCCAAAATAAAGTTACTTAAATAGCCTTCTTTTAAAATCTCTTTTTTTTTTCCCTCTCACACCACACTGCAGTTTCAAAATTAAACCCCCCATTTTTTCCATTACGTCAATGATTCTTCACTTTCTCCGTCCTCATCATCCAGTAGGCATGGCAATGAGTACCACGAGGTAGTGGCATCAACCCCAAGACCGTGAATAATCCAAGATCTCACAGGTTCCAAGATTATCGGCTGGGAGAACAATTAACATCAATAATCTAATAAAAGCTTGAACCACTTTCTCCGAATGCTATGTATGATATTACTTTGACGGCCACAAATCATCCTAATGCATCTCCCTAATTCCTTTTTTTACAAATAATTAAAGTAACCCTTCAAACAATAGAATACCCAAACCAAGCTCTGAAAAACTTGAACCTATAAACTTAATCAAAGAAAACTTTTTTTTCTTTCTTTTTTCTCTCTCTTTTTTTAAAAAAAAACCAGAATAAATAGATCACATAATATCAAATATATGTCAAAATGAAGATAAAAGTAAAGAAACCCAATATTTCCTCTTGTTACTGGCAGTTTGATCATAAGAATTATAAGTAAAGAATCTCATTATTTATTAATTTCCTCTTATCACATTAATATTGAATTTTAGGAACACCACCAACAAGAACATGCTGGAAATGATGGTGTGGGAACGAGGCTGCTTAAAGATTAATTGAGTGGGGAGATGAGGCAGGCGTGAGATGTTGTAGGCTAATCAGATGAAAAGGTCTTTTGTGGCAATTGATTTCATTACTTTTTTTCCTTTTTCTTTTTTTTTTAAACCTTAAAACGTGAGTTAGAAATATAAATGTGTTAAAAACGTTCTAGCACTATATGTATGACGCCATATGGTATAATATAGGCCACATGATTGTGTTTTCCCGTATGAAGTCCCGATATACGCTACGTAATCATATAGTAATAAATAGTGTCATATTTTATGGTGCTAGATTGAAACTAGTAAATGTGTTGTGGGGTGATAATTAAAAATATAAATTATTTGTAGCAGGCATAAAATGTGGTGGGAGAATTAGTTATTGAGGTAAAAATATAATTCACCCTCTCCTATTTCCTGTATTTTCTAGTATCTCCTTTTTTTTTTAACAGGTTCTCATATCTCCTCTTGTATCAAGGCAGGGGGGTTTATGTTACTAAACCTATCGCATGTGGGTGTAAAGTAACTATCTAGTATATTTGCTAGATTTTCTATAGAAATAGATTAGGTTTTAAATTCAAAAGTCTGATATGTTGCTATAGCCGAACCGGTATATTTGCATAAGTTAATAAATTATTATCACACGGAGTCTGAAAACATTACATCCACGATTGATTTTTATTATATATTATGAATTAAAAAATGTTATACTGCACAGGCATATGTAGGCCATAAAAGGAGCAGATACAATAAATTCCGCATTGGGAATTTTAGTTTTTTAAAGATTTTAATTTTTTTATATAAGCAACTCAATTGTTAATTAGAAATACTTAATTTATTAAATAATAAGAAGGAAAAAAACTATATAATTTTACAAAAGTAGAGAATGTTTAAATCGTTAGGATTCTAAAAAGGGGACAATTTCTAAAATGACAAAATTTTAAAAAGTAAATTCAAATGTGGCCATTTTAAAAATCTTGTGCAAAAATAGTCATATTTTGAATAAAATTACATTCTTACCCTTACAAATAATTATTTTTTCTTTCTTTAAAATATATGAAAGATGGTACTTGATTTTTTAAAAAGTCAACAATATTGTACTTGTAAGCAAGTGATTCTCAATCCACAATGGGTAGTAACCATTGAGTAAAAGAATTAAAAATATAGTATTCCATACAGTTTACTCTCTACAGTTATATGTGGTAATTCTCGATAGTTACATTTCGACAAAAAGTATAATCACGAGATTTCATATAATTTATCTGTCTGTCTCTACAGTTATGTAATGTGGTTCTTAACAATTAAAATTTGACTTGGCATTCTATACACTTTATATGTATGTCTCTATAGTTATATGCGGTGGTTCTCGACAATTACAATTCGACTTAGCAGTCTATACACTTTATCTGTATGTATCTACAGTTATGTACTGTAATTCTCGACAGTTACAATTTGACAAAAATTGTAATTATGACATTCCATACAATTTGTATATATCTTGACATTAAATCGTGCCAATTCTCGACTATCACTAAATTGTATACACGTGATATAGTTGATTCGTATATCTCAACAGTTATTCGTAGTATTTAGATTTGCAAAATGATGTAAATATGTTGATCCATACAATTTACTTATATAACTTGACATTTAACTAGGGTAATTCTAAATAATTATCAAAGTGTAAATATGTCATACATTTAATTCATAGATCTCGACAGTTATTCACGGTAATTTTATACCGTTATAGTTTGATAAAAAATTATAAGTATGATATTACACACACTAGATTTATATCTAGACATTGTATGACTCAAAATTATTGGATAGAGCACAAATGAAATATCACGAATTGATAATTTGCTATTCCAACTATCTATCAATTCGTCATTCCAACTATCGAGAATTACCCTAATCAATTGTCAAGATTTACAAAAATATCACATTACAGAAAATATTCACTTCAAAAGTCAATCTCCATTCCCTCGAGAGATAAACGCCCCATAATTATTTACTTCACCGAACTTTTTTTTGGTCATCAAGAAAACATTACGTGAGGGATTATCAATGAAGGTGCCGACTGATAAGGGGAAATTCCGACACTTGCAATCACACCAAATTCCAGAATTCCAGGTCACGAATTGGACCTTCCAACATGGGCCTTTTCACTTCTTTGCAAGAGAAAAACTGAGTCAAAAAATTTGGTGTCAATGGGAAAGAAATAAACATAGAAATTGTTCTAATCAGGAATAAAGTCTCCAATGAGAAGGGTAAATTTCTAAACTTAGCAATTGCACCAAATTTCGCAACTTCAAGGCACGATTTGAAGCTTCCAACACTGGCTTTCACTCCTTCCTAACCGCAATCGAACCTCTCAACGAGAATTTAGCCGGTGGTGGAACACAATTAAGAGTCAAGACCCATTGAATCCATTTGCCAAGACAAATTTTGTTGAGATCGGAAGAGCACACTTTGGGAAAATTATTCGGTGGATTTGCAACAGCCGGCTGTGCGTGGAGAAGAGAGAGTAACACCTGGCAAGGCAATAATAGAGTCAGATCCAGCTTGACGTTGCAAATTTAGGCAAAGGAAGTGTCGGATTTGGAATTTGTAGAAGAAACTAATGTTGAAATTCTGAACAAAGAAAAAGATATTCAAGAAGAACGTCTAGATTCAAGAAGAATACAGGAAGATCTTCCGATCTGGTTTTTGGTGGAAATTTATGTTTTGGTTTGGGGCATTTTTGTCTAAAAAAGTGAAAAGAGACATTTTTGCACATATTTGTAAAAGTGTCTACTTTAGAAAAGTGTAAATTAAAAGGTGCCACTTTTTGTAATTTCCTCTTCTAAAAATCTCCAGAATCCAATCTAGCAACATAATCGAAAGATTTTAAAATTTTAAGATTTAAAGATATGACTGGGTTATTTTGTAAGTGATGCTATTTATCTGGACTGGAGGTCAGTCTACAATCTAGATGACATCATTATATTGGAGGATGATTGGATATACATAAATACATAAGGTCCTCATTTATATAATAGTCAGTAAAGAGATGACAATAGTCTCCAATCTAAATAAATAACATTATTCTTGTTTTGTCTTCTGAGGATCGTAAAATCATAAGATTGCATCATTCATCGTTCAAAAGTCATCCCTTCCAATCTTTCATATATGTGCTCGAATGGTCCTTAACTTTTGAAAGACGTTAATTTTCAAGTATGTCCGTTGAAAATTGCATCACATTTCCTTCATCTTTTCAACTCATATGAGTCGGTCCTCAAAATTTACAAAAACTTTGCAATTTTCGGCCAAATTCCTCCTTTCAATATGAATCTCCTTCCATTGATTTCAAAAATAAATTAAATAACTAAACAGAAATCTACCACAATGACTTAAAATTGGCTAAATTTCTAACAGGTACAAAAGCACACTTATCATTTTACGCTACGCAAAAGATTTTTAATGCATAACAAAAATTTTTAATCTTTTATTACATAAGGATGTAGGTGAGGCTGATCTTGATTTATGGTTTTGCGAGGCGAGTCTTTGATAACTTATAAGTTTCAAGGGGAAGTGCTTGATTTATATAGTATTTTAAAATAATAATAATAATAATTCATCTTATTAATATTTAATTTACCTCAAATATGTTAGTAGAAAGACCTTGGGACATTCTTTTAGTAATGGTGAACCTAATGAGATATATTGAGTTAATATTATTCTTTTCTTCACATGAGTTGAACACTACTGTTAATTACTTCATTTACAGTGCAGTAATAATTATTCAACTTTACTTGGTAGCTGGTACTAAAACTTTGCTTTATGTCGGACGCTGGAACCAAAAACAGCTGTCTTCAGTGCTTCTCTATCTAAACAAGTTACCTTTGATTCTCATTAGAGTGGTGTGGGTTTTAAATTGTCATGAGCAATGAAACCGAGTATGCACTTTATATGGTCTTAGCTCTTTTGTGTCTTGCACGACCTTGATCGATGTAAAAACCATGCAAGACGCCCTACGCGATTAACCAAAGCAATTTTCCAAACGATCTCCCGTTGGATTGGAAATTACACTCTTTCGTTGGCCTTCATCAGAGTAAGTTTCCCACTTTTCTCTATGATAGAAAATCATTGTGATTAAAAAAATTTTAGTACTTCAGGTCTTCAACTGTACAGAGTCTCGTGATTTTCCCAGCAAATGGGACAGTGATACATTCACATGAATAACCCAATTAATTGATTAATTGGACTCCTCTCTACGAGTCTTGACCTTCTTGAATCTCGATGCTTATATTTATACATCTTTGTGGTTGTGGCAGATAATAATAAAGAAAATGGAAGCATATGTGAAACGGCGTGGAGAAATTCAAAATACGGATCATGTAGCCGTTGATATTATGCACGAAAACGATCTTGTGTCCTCAATCAAAGAAAAATTGGGAAGAATTTCTCTGTTACATTCTGTTTGCAGGGTTCCTGAACATCTTGTTAAAGGGAAACAAGAAGAATATTTCCCCAGTTTGCTGTCAC